>JAPYZJ010003850.1:0-15114 GCA_030522765.1 Ophioninae sp. B BG-2022a | reverse complement strand
ATCCTAATCCGCCCAACGGGACTAAAAAAAATCATTTTCGAAGAGATATGGAAATGGATTTTCGATATCGATTTTTCTAAATATCCACTCAGTAATACGTCCAAGTGAAAAAATGTTTTTTTCTCATGGCATTAACAAAATATTTTCAACGATGTAATAAAAAGAATCCTGAAAGTGGAAGCCCAACGAGACTTTGGAAAAGAATCATTTCAAAGGTATATGGGATATGGGGTTTCGAATAGATGGGAATTTAGCTGAAGTCTCTAGTTTACTACTTTAGTCACCAATTAATTGTGCATGTAGTTTGATGAAAGGGGAGAGAATCTCGGCCTCGAAAGTATGCGGGTGTACGTTTCGTTGGCCCTTAATGAAAGCGCGTGAAACAAATAAGGATGATAAAGGAGATAACGCGCGGAAGAAAAGAGGGAGCCATTGAAAGATGCCGCCTGTAATTTGCCTCGCGTTAATTAAGCGCTGGCAGTTAGCTGGATCGTACATCGTCATCAGATGTGCTCCCTTTCGCCCGTTTCAACCAATTTTCATTCATTACGTGGATGTTGATGCACCCGATTTGTAATATCACTTAGCCGATGTATGGCAAGCGTTGCGATAATTGGTAACCGCAAATTCCTCGTTCTCTGCAACGTATGTGATTCTCAAACGTCCTCAAATGTATCAGAGGAAACAGAGGAAAATGTATAGGCGGAATCACTATTTCCCTAGTCATGTGTTCATAGATCGTCAGCAGCTTAACCCACACGTTTCGAAATTACGATGAAACTTCATCGGTTCAATGTATTTTTTTTCATCTGCCAAAAGATTCTTTTTCGAAAAATTCTAACTAGGATTTATGATAATTCGGTATTTTAAGCTAGGTACTAAGTAGATGTTAGGTTTTCATTAGATGATTAAAAGTTAAAAGAATTTTTGATGAATACTGCTTAAAATTTTGTTTATAAAATTGCATATTGCTGCACTCTTTTGACGAACAGATTTTGACAAATCGGAAAATAGTTATCACAATTGTATCCACTCATGCCAGATACGTTTCGAGAAATTAACAAAAATAAGAAAAGATGCGATTGCTTCGTTTGTGGAATACTAATCCTGTGAATTTCAATGAATTTTATAAAATCATGAATAGACCATTTTTTTAAAAACTGGCTGGACTCGTAATTCTATTAATTTTTGGACAGTATTTATTTTATTACAGAACCAAAAAGATTACACTGAAACCATTTATCAGTTTCCTAAAAAACGATTATGACTTAAAAAAATATATAAAAAATCATTTCGCTATAAGAATTCCATCGTTTTTAAAAAAAGGCATAAAATGAAGAATGTTAACGTAAACGTCTATTGGAAATAGACGTTTTGAATAAGTAATTTCAATTCGTCATATTAGTTTCACGAAATATTTTCAAAACCCAAGTTTTTTCTTTTTGAAGAAGGCATTTGGAACAACATTTCATTTTTACAATAATCGTTTCAATTCCATAATTGATCATTAATAATTAATTGGAATGCAAAGAAATTGTCGATAAGAAGAAATCTCAACGAGAACTATATTGAAAGGAATGTGTTAATAAAAAATGTATTCGAAGCTCGATATCTCCATGAAAAATGTCATGGATTAACGAGCGCTGCTGTGACCTACCTAATAGTGATATAAATTTTAGTTTTACGCCTCTTTTATTAACAATCAAAATCGGGAAGAGACTCGGTGCATCAATTCGCTGAGAAAATTGAATAGGGCGTATAAACCCAGGCAGGAGAAAATGCCTTAGTGCGCAAAGTAGTAAGGGGTGGTTATGCTCAGACCGCGAGCCAACGTACGAACAATATTGTCACGAGTGATAAAGCGAACGAGGAGTATTTAATTTGCGGCTCTCGGTGCAAGTGGGCCCTTCGTTTATAAATTTAACAACCGTACCCTTCCGTTCTCGACGAATTATTTTTTTAATGATCCGTAGCGTTACCATTTTCGATGAGGGTTTCTTCTTTTTCTTCCTATTTTATTTTACGGATAAAAATACAGTAATGATGATAAAAATTTTTTATCGAGATCATCTTAGGGTATTCCGTTTTTGTTAAATATCATTAGTTTTTCTAATTACATCTGATAGTTTGATATATAAATATTTATTACAAACATTAATGCTAGTAATTAGTATTATTTATTACCAAATATTACTGGTTATATTTATAATTATAATAACAATAGAAATTTAAAAGATAATAATAATTATATTTATAAATTCATATGACTAATAATACTATTATAAATAATAACTTAGTTGTTATTAATATTTGATACTAGTTTCAAATAATGTATGCTACCAAATATTACTCGTTATGTTGTTAATAACAATATTAATAATAAAAAGAATGATAATAATAATTTATGATATTAAAATTATCAAATATTATTAGTAAATAAAATATTATGTTATTATAACGTATCACTAGAAACATAAATATCATGTGCTAGTTACTAACTATACATAATGAGTATTTTACTACTATTAGCTTACTCATAAAATTCACTAAAGATTACTTGTATTTTTCGAATCTTGTGGCGCTGATAATAATGAATTATTTATTGAAAAATATTATTTTTTTGGCCATGAGAATGTATCCAACTCGTCGTTTCTCATACGTGAGAAAGATTACGAGAAAGATTTTCAAATGGTATTTTTTGATGATTACAAAAAACGGAAGTACGTTAACGGAAATTTCTGTAAAAAAAACGCGGGCCAACAACGTTTGTAAGTATTAGTCGTATTCGTGCGAATAAATTCCAGTCACGCTGACTTCGATTTACGCGGAGTTGTCGTTTACTTAATTTTTTTGACTTTCCGAATGTTCAGAACAACTTTTCAAAACTCGAGTTGGAGAATGCAAATAACTATAACCCCCAAGGACCTTGGAGAAAACTTTCGAAAGCGGATGTTGCAGGAAACTTTTCGAACGAGCGTCGAGCTGGTAACGATTTTATCTTTGCAGTCATAAAAAAAAATTCTTTCGTTCGAAAAGAATTGAAATAGTCGGGTGGCTCGTAAAGCGTCTGAAATCGTGGCACGGAAATCCCACCCGGACGGTATAAAACGACGGCGATGATTCGTTACGTCTTATCTCATTAGCCCGGTCGACTTTAGTTTAACGTTAGACGTGAAGTTTGGCAGAAATGAATGAGGCATACTGGCGTCAGCGTGTACGAGCAAAACGAGTGTTTTCTCAAGTGTTATTCCCGTTCGCGTCACTCACGAACGCGATGTATTTTTCCTTCATGCCATACTTTGAAATTAAACACTTGTACAAATAGAGGCTTACGAGCCAGCTTTTCATCATAAAATAGTCGCAGCGAGCGTCGCAATTTAAACAAACTCAGGTATATCAAGTATTGAATTAAAGCGCCTTCAATAATTCCGTGCTAATTTTAATGTATCGTACCTATGGGTTGGGTAACCAAAAATACGCGAGACAAATTTCATTACATAATGGATACTCGACGCCCGAAATTATTATGAGTTATCTAACTCGCTAAATCGTTTCTGTCTCCTTTCATTTCTTGAAATATGTTCGCCACTTTTTTCCATTTTGGAAATTGAAAAATTGCCAATATTTTGCATTCTTTTTTTTGGTAACAATGCCACGAAATTGTTTCCTTGGCAGGCTAACGAAAGAAAAAAAAGATTACGAAATCTTAGAAAAAAGCTGAACCTCAAAATTGTTGGTTTTTAGATAACTTTTTTTTACAAACATTTGTTTGTCTTGAGATTGGAACATTCTGTCACGGATCTTGTTTGATTAATATCAAGACCTACGATAAGGATAGTCGTAAATAGACGCGATAAGTGATCAGCTGAGTTTCCTCGCCTAATTCGCTTTTCGAAATTTTGTCACGTCTTTAAAAATAATTTGTAGAATTATTATTTTGAAGTAATCGAAATCATTGAATGAATCATAAATAACAAATCAAGTAATTAATTATATATTATTTATAAGTTAACAATTAATTGAAGTGTTTCATAAATAATTGTTTAATATGAAACAATTAATTAATAATTAATTTTTCAAATAATACTATTTTTTATTCAATTTAAAGAAACTCACAAATTCATTATCACACATTATCACGATACCTACCGCTTTTCTCGTCGGGTATAAAGTTTTCAATTAAAAATTGAGCATCAATCTTTCTAGAATTCCTAGACGGAAACTTAGATTCTTCAAATTTACGATTAAAATGTTTAATTGTTGAAATATCGTGCATCTAAAATTTTGACCATCTTTGTTTGACTCACTTGTCACGTCGCACACGCGATTATTACTTGTGCTATTTTTACATATTTTTAAGGGTGAACAAACATTAACTAGCCCTTGAAGATTCAAGATCGACTTCGAAGGTTATTCCATTAAGGGGTAGACAAAGCTATTTTGCGATGCTCCGGGAGTGCAGATAGCGTTTGTGCACGATGAAAGTGAGGTTGAAAAGGACAAAGAGGGATCGTTGAAGGAAGACCGCGTGTCTCCGGATTACCGTGAGGCTGAGAGTCCTCGAGGGATGCATTTCCGGTCTGCGACCGTGAGAAACTTTCCCGTTTGATAAATATGTGGAAACGTCTATCTCGAAGTTTCCTGTATTTATGTGAGGGTGCACATGCATGTGTAATCGTAGGTTAGGGCACGAGAAGGAAGCGGGTTGGCATTGATGCAGGTGAGCTTCCTGTTACACACTGTGATGTAACAAGAAAACCAGAATTCAGTCATGACACAATTTGTACGTTGGAGCACGTTCCGTGGCTCGGGTGCGGTTTCAGGCAATTAAGACAAGGTAAGCAATCAAAACGGCTCTACTATTTTGTCCCTGTGAACCACATTAGCCTGAACTCAAATTCCCCCAAGCTCACTTTTGATGCTCTTACGTCACGATAATGCACGACCGATGGTGTACGTAAGCCCGAGAAATTAATCACTCAATTGTCCTTTTTGCAACTATGTCACCGTATTTTTTTACTGAAATTTGCATCAACAATGACGTTCAGTAAAACTGTTGAAACTCCACTGGAGTTTTTTGGAAATGGATATTTGATTATTAATTTGAGAGAAAATAATATCTTTTTTTTCAATGAAAAATTGAATTTGTATTTTTATTTGTAATTTTTTTGTATCTTTAGATTCTTATATACCTAACAATTTTATTTTGATTTTTCTGTTTAACAATTTTTTAAAATACATTATCAATTCATTAAAAGGTTCGTTTACAAAAAATAACCAGGACTAATAAATTTATATCGATTCAATTATAAATGTGAAAAATTGCTCGCGGGTTCAATATAGTCGCGAAATTCCAATCTGAATTGCAGAGTTGAAAGCCATTTACAAGGCATGTACATCGAAAAAAATTGTTCATCCAAACCCGAACAAAATTAATATAACCAAATGTATCAGTTAGTGGAAATGGATATGTCTACCAAAACAGAACAGTATTCTATTTCACCGATCGTTATAGAGACATTTCATTTTTAATCTTTCTCGATTTATTATTTTCGTTTACAAAACACATCATTGTGTAAATAAATAGTAAACGACAAGTATATTTTATTTTTAAAAAGTTCACTCAAAATTTCACGTAATCATTCATGTGAAAATATTTTACTATTGAAAAAATATGAATATGATAATTGTAAATAAATAATATAATAATAATATTAATAGGAATAAATATTATTTCTAATAATAACAACTATTATACAAAATAATAAGATTTATTTTATGAAAAATATTAACTTTGCTAGGAAACGATATCTTAGAATTATTGATAAACTTGGAAGACGAATAAAGTTTTTGATAAAACGTTCATGAATTTACTAGTTTTTATTGGGACGAGTCTTATTGAAGATGCCGACCCAACGGGCGTTTTTCTTATCACACGAAGCGAAATCGAAGAATCGAGTTGAAGTGTACAAGCACTGGGGGTCACGTAAAATCGATTAGAAGCGCAGAACACTTTAATAACTCTATTGGACATACACAAACATATATACACACATACATATATTTTTTTGCTCAACACTGATGGAACAGTGAGTTTCCTTCTTCTTTTTCTCACAATCGATAATTCGTCGATGAGATATTGCGAATAGTCTCTGCAGAACGCGAAGCACCCATCTCTCCTAATAGCAAATAAAACCAGATTACAAATTCAGAGACAAAAAAAATTGCATTTCCTTAGAAGGAGAAATATCAAGGTGATAAATAAGGTGAACAAAAAAAGAGAATCAAGGACGTTTATGAAAACTCGACACGTTTCGAAAGTACTTAGTAAATACAGGCCGATGCAAAAATCGAAGCCGTTGCATGAACAGACGAGAATGGTCAATTCTCTCGTAGTGAAAATAAAATGAAAATTCGCTTAAACTGTAAAATTATACAATAGATTATACAATAAGGAAATATAATTCCTCATAATTCCAGAATAATTTTAAGGAAATTAATAAATCTAATCATTAAAAAAAAATGGGAAAATTTGTCTTCTAAAATTATACTTTTAAAATATATTTATCTAAACAAATCTTAGTTTTTTAATTTAATTTTCAAAATTAAAATTTATTAAAAATCCATATTTAAAACAAATATTAATCCTTTTTTCCGTTGTATTAATTCTTTATTTAATTTCATATATTGTTCAAACAATGTTAATTTTTTGAAATATCATTCCTTCTAATTCCATAATAATTCTAAGAAAAATAATAAATGTAATTCGTTGAAAAACTTGAAAAACATTTTATTCCAAAATTCAGACAGGAAACTGAATCGAAAAAAAAAAGGTTTTATGGCCATATTTAATCCTTTATTTTGTACTGCTTTATAACAACATTATTTTACTTTATACATTGTTTGAACAATGTTAATTTTTTGTATAGTACGTGTTTAGTTTTTACAATACGAATATATTATCGATACTTATCAGTGAAGAGTATTCGATTCGTTCTTGAATCGACTCTTCTCCAATGGTTACGATAATCCCGTGGAAGATCATCCTTTGGGCACGCTTGTCGAGGTTAATTAAGAATTCATGTAATCGAAAGGGTAAATGTGCGATAGCACGTTGGCGAGTTGAGGCTCGGAGTTGATCGTTCGAACCAGCTTTTAGTGACATTGCACAGTTCGGATTAGTTTCGATCGCCGGACATATTGAAATTTCGTAACTCATATGAGCCTCGAGAAACCGCTAACTTTCAGGTATTCCCCGTGACAGCAATTGGATACATGTTCGTACATGGACATCTACTAAAAGTTACTAGATACCCCTCAATATACCTCAAACGGTGATGCCAATATTGGCCATAAATCTCGCTGATATAACCCCCATTGGAGCGCCATCCCAATAGACTTATGATCCGCGCATATATTAATGATAATTCGGCAAACTGAATAACTCGTTTGAATTTCACGAACTCGTCGATAACTCGGATTGAACTACTGGGATTTGTAGCAGCGGTTAGGTAAAACGGGTCGTTTGAAATTTTGCCACTCGTGAATCGGTATTCCCCAAAGATCGATAAACGTTTAACGTTCGTTTGTTTTTTTGTGTGTTTTTTTTTCAGACGTTATCAATACGCGCCGATATCCATGTTGCGACAAATCGGAGGGACCAAGCCTTAAAAACCTTTTATTTTTCTGATACAATGAAATTTGAAAAAAAGACGTTTTTTTTAGAGGTTGGGCTTAATTAATTAGTCCAAAATGGGGCAATCGTGGTTTTACGTCTAGATCATGCCGTATATTTTTAGCTTTGCGTATAGCTAGTTCAAAAATAAATTCACACTTAGAAATGTTTATTTTGCACTTTCAATAATAATTGACGTAACTTCAATGATATTGGCACGTGCTTGACTGAGATTTTGTCGGTGACTGCACAGTTCAATAAAAAACATTCTGAATTTTATAATTCAATTAGGACGTTCAGATAATTTTATCACTATAAATAATTATCCTAAAATGCAATTATTACACACTTGTTTCGTTACAAAAAAATATCAATAGACGTAGAGTTTTCCAATTATTGCTGATTGATTCATCTTTAATATCAACTAAATTATTTAGTGAAAAGTTCGAAATTGATGAATGGATTTTTATTCTATTAAGAACTAACTCTTATCGAATTTCCAAGAATGTTGCCAATTTTTTTTATATCCATCCAGCAATACTTCAAAGTAAAAAAAAAATCACTCGACAAAATAGAATATTCTTTTTTTTTATCGTGTCAGCAAAATATTTTCCACGACGTAATAAAAAAATCTCAAAAGTGTAATTCAACAAGACTTCTTCTAGTTTCCAAAGAGACAATAGCGGGGATTTCGTTGAAGCCTAAATCGTAATTTCAAGAATTCGCAGTAATGTGTGGTCCATTCGTTTGGGCCACCCATTAACTCCGGCAAAGATTGTTTCGATTTTTCTCGTCGCCTCTCGACCTTTTTCTTTACGAATGATAATAATTATTTTTTTTTTCAGCCCTCTTCAAACGTCACCGTTCTGTGACAGGGTTTTTGCATTGTCGAGTGACGAACCGAGGTCGACGACTCGGTTTGTATTTTATTTTCAGTCTTCGTTTCTAACGTTTTTGAGGATGTACGTGGGAGGACAATTGGAAGCTTCGAGCTAAGAGGGACGGAGGCAGGGGGAGGAAAAATACCACGACATTCGAATGCATGGAACGGCAGGATAATCCGTGTCGGGAGTAAGGAAACAAAAAAAAAAGGAAAAAAAAACAAAAAACGATACGACCGCGAGGGTGAAAGTTTGTAGTGTGGGAGTTTTTGTCTCCCCGAGTATACGGGCTTGAATGGGGATGAACATAAAAGGGCTGGGGAGAACGTGCATAATTTAGGGCGAACCGAGACTGTCTCCGTTTTTCACCCCCCACCCCCTCTTCTCTCTGTCTCTGTCTCTCTCCCTCTCTCTCTCTCTCTCTCTCTCTCAACAAAAAATAGAAAACGTGAGTTCAAAAGTGTTCACACGTCATGTTGAAACTTTAATCAGGGAGACTCAGAAACCCCCCGATATAGCCCATCCATACGTATGAGAGTCCTCGCCGATACGTTTCTCACGAAAGAAATGTTTTCCATACGCAAATGTTCTTTGCCTCGAAGCGAAACAAGTGGAACCATAGACCCGGATTTACAACTGCGAAAACTGGGCAGTGCGCATGCACGTGGACTTATGTAGTACACGTGTATCGAATGTATTACAATTTTTTATAATTATTTCGATCACCTGTTTTTATGTCCATCGAAATATGTCCAAAATAGCTGTTCTGTTTCAGCTATTTTGGATGAAGAAAAATCCAACGTATCAGTCATAAGTTTACCATGATAAACGAACGTTGGATTTTTGTTTTTAGTTTTAAAAGAGACTGGAAGATCATTAGATCGCGGTTAGAATTCATCTCAGGGATTTCATTAGATTTCGTTGGATTCAAATCAGGATTGGCCTTCGGAATTTCGAACAAAAATACCAAGAACAACGATGTTCTTATTATTGTAAAAAAAGTGGAAGTTCATTAGATCTCGGTTAGAAGTTGACGTAGGAATTTATTGGGTTCGAATGGGGATTTGACATTGGAGACCAAATTACGAACACAATCCGAATCCAGAAAGAAACAGAATTGGCAATAATGAGTAATTGAATGACCAATGCTCGATTAATGAGTAATTTGAGGTTGAACGCATGCTTGAAGCAATTAACAAATTTGATAAAAATGAATAAGCTTCTTAATGGAATGAAACAATCAATAAATTGAATTAAAACCAATAAAATACTCCAGGATTTCTGTAGATGTTTATGTATGTATAAACATAATTTTATAGATATACAGTAAGTGAAAAAGTATAAGTACAACTTGACTTTGTCAAATTATCCTCAAAAAATAAATAAAAAGCTCTAGCTAATTTTTGTATTCGATAATCGATTGTTATTTTTGATTATTGTATTCGAATATCATTTTTGTAAATATTCAGAAGTGGACATCCTATCAGAATCAAACAATTTTTTTTGTGTGGTTTTAAACCAGTTCAAACGTATTATCCTCGTTATTATTATAAAAAAAGTATTTTTCTTTATCCATTGTTTGAAAAATCCTATAAATTGGAACGTATATAAAAATAAAAATGGCCCTAAACAATCAAAACATGATGGGCGTTACAAAAAAACTAGGGTGATATGTCAAAACGCAGTAAAAGCAGTTTCCGTTTGGATAGATGGATCGCGAAATTTCTGTTCGCATTGAGAGCGTATTGTGGGGGATATCTGGCGGCATCGTCATCACGACGAGGGAATGAATGGGGATTTTCAATTTCCATCGATCCTCATCCGGGAGACGTGGCGCGCACTCGTGGTCGTTTTTCGAAAGAGTTTTTTTTCGAAAACATTCTTACGCTCGTCCACCAAGCATTTCTCATGAAATTTCAGTGTCCGTTAGATCAACCAGCTCTGGTCGTGGTTTGATGAATGGTCGCCGCAGAGTAGGTATATACGTCATAACAGCTATGGGAAAACTCAAGATGCACTCACCTGTTCTTTTACCCTCGCATTTCGAGGTCTGAAAACACTTGCCCTTTTTCTACTTGAACTTAAGCATGGTAAACACGATTTTCCAACGTTTTCATTCCGTGATAATTGTTTTTGGATACCGCGTAAACACTATGATTGATTTCATCAGATTTCACGTACGAACATTCATCAATTTTTTTTATACGAAATGAGTTTTTTAATGAGTATTTCGAATCGTTAAATGATTTTGTGGCAGATTTAAAGCGCACTGGTCACTCGGAGTTTTTCAGTTTTCTTATCAATACAGCTTGATACTACGTAATAGAATTTTGCGTAACTATAAAAATGAATAAATGAAAATTAAATTGATTTTTTTGTTTAAAAAGGAAATAAAACGCGGAGTACGTAATACAAATAATAATTGAATCAAAAGAAAACATTATTTCAAGATGTTAAAGCTTAACAAATAAAGGAAATAAAATGAATACCAAAAAGAAAAGATAGCACATAATGAAATAACGATTGAATTTTAATAATAAAATTATGATAAAAGATACAAAATATTAATGCAAACACTCAAAGGATATAATGATGCATAAAAATGGACTTAAATAAAAATTGAACGAATTGAAAAACAAGACAGTTTCCTTCGCATTCGAATTTTTTATGATAAAAAGAATGAAGGAGTAAGATAGGAATGGATGTTGTAAATGTAACAAGGAAATAATAATTAGACGTAAAATGGAAATAAATAATATCAATAAAAATGGACTAAGACTAAAATTGTTTCTGGAAAAAAAATAAAAAGCAAGGCAATAAATAATGCATATTATTTTACGCCAGGATTCAAATATGAATAGAGATTGTAATATAATATGTATTATTATAAAATATATATTATGTAAATATTACAAAAATATTATGTAGGATATTAAATAAATGAATAGAATAATTGTAATAAATGTAATATGTAAATAAATAAAATGTATTATTATAAAATAATAATACGTATCAGAATACGCCAGGAATACGGCACAAATTAAAATTGAATAAACTTCAACGTCATAGCTCATCACAATTAATGTAAAATATCGCTGAAAGTGGGAAAGTAGAAAAAAATAAATGTGTCGGGCTAATTTTTTTTGAAAAATATATATTTTTTGTATCGTGCTGTAGTGTTCTCTTTGCAGCTTCGAATCACAATGATGAGGTGCACCACCCCGGAGATGCAACAATTCTCGTATAAATAAGTGCTTGTACATCCGTTAGAAATTCTCTTGCAAATTCTTAGCGTTCACGCACCATTGGTGGGCTGCGTCGAAAGTTGTTTCATAAGATTTCACAAAGTTTAACAGCTCCGAGAGAGTTAAGCTAAAAAACGCCAACGGTATCAGGAGACCAAACTTCGAGCGGTTACACGGTTAAACTTCAATGTGCTTGTTACAAAATCGTAGCGCGCGCGTAGGTTTTAACCGGGGGAGGGTCGAGCCCGTGACGCCGCGAGAAAAATATTTCCATCCGAGAAACCCTGGAACTTTTCGTTTGTGGGTCGCAAATTATTTAAGAGCGTGCCGGAGTCGTACCGCGACGCTAACGTGACAAACAAAATTGAATCAATTTTTCCTTTTTATTAAAATTTTTATTTATTTAATTATGTTTATTTTCATTTTTGTTTTATCAGTTTTTTAAAATAACATTACTACTTTTCGTCCAGAAATGTAGAAAAATACAAAAAAATAAAGATTGTTGATTGATCCACGACGAGAGAAAAAATTCCGAACGTTTAAACTAATATTATTTGTTCTTATTTGTTTAAACGATTATTATTTGAGTTATAACAAAAAACCCGTTTTTTGTTTTTACTCAACAGATAAATTGGAATTGAGTAAGGTACCTGACCTATGTAAGGCCCAGTACCTAATACAGCTCACGTTTTCAATATCCAAAACTGAAAAGTCAAATGGATTGTGCTCTTATCATCGAGTGTCCAACTTTGAATGGCCGAAATTGTCATAGCGACCGCCGCATTGTAGCAAACCCAAACAAATTTGCAGTCGATAGAAGACAGCGCGGGCCATTGCACGTAGGCGTTTATTAAATTTCGACGTACAAAAACTTTCGAAAACCAAACGTGTTTTCAATATCACTCAGTGAATTTTTATTGTAATTATGTGTAGTGGTTTATCAGCACTATACATGTTGTTATCAAAATTTAAGTTTAAAGTTGACGATTATATTTTAATTTTTTTTTTTGTACAAAATTACAACGGGTATGGTCTTATTAGGAGTAGCGGTCTTAATAAGGCCCAGAAGACGCTAGATCAAAAAAAGGTTATAGTACAGAGTGAACATAGTTTTCTGATCCAAAATTATTATTAATCCGTCGATTATTGAATAAATGATTAAATAAACTTTATTGTTTTATTTCAACATTCATAGTTTTTTTTGTACTTATAAACAAATAAGGTGGGCCTTACATGGGTCAGGTTCCTTACGGCATTGATCCTGTTCTCTCCTCGTTCGGAGGTCTTCCGTTGGAAACCGCTTTGTTATATTTTCAATAAAATTTCCTCTCTCTCTTTATTAAAGGGCGATCCGGGTTTGGAAGGCGCAAGAAATCGATTTTTTGGGAATTCTTTAGGATAAAGAAAAGCAAGTCTAGCGAACTTTTTAGATTATTTTATTACATGTCTGAACATGGGAAATTTTTTCTTTGAAGTTTAAAGGATTTAAAGTTTGTTTGGGCTCGCATATCTGCTCCATACAACATTCCGTCCAGTATTGTATCTTTGGGAATATTTTGAATTAGCGTATATAACTTTGCCTACATATTCTTAGATACATAAGGAATATATTCAAGCAATAAACAAAGACCGATTTTTTGAGCCTTCTAAATCAGGATCCCGCCTTAACTCACATTGAAATAAGCACTGAAATGATTTTCCATCCCCTTTAAGTTTGCCTTCGAAATTCGCTTTTTTCAAGTACCTAGGTAATCCTGATTGTTCGATAGTCGAAATAGTCCATTTTTTTTAAATAACGATTTGGGGCTCATCTGATTCTTCGTAGCTTTGGGCTTTGACGCCGCTTGTCACTTGACATTTACGAGCTATTTATTTTTAACATGTCGAATTTCACTTTCGATTAATCGTCTTCGTCATATCCCCAAATACGTTATTCGAACGAAAGTGTCAATTCTAAATCCGTCATGATATCAAATCATCGAATTCATAATGATGACTTTATAATGGAAAAAATGAGACCCTTATCGAATTAAACGTTTCATTCGATCGAAAAGTTAGCTCTATCCCAAATATGGGGGCAATGATAAAAGAGTCGAAACGTGAGACAATGCGGCGAGGATTTCTTCCCCTGCGGTCGAGAACTTCGTCGAATGAACGACTGTTTGTGTGGAGGGAGGGGTGGAAGAGAAATGCTGATCCACGTGTGCGTAAGTTCGTGAAATCGGGTGAAACTCAAAAGGGCTCGAAAAAGCCCATTCTGGCACACCTCAAAGGCTCTTTATGCCCTCTTGTTTGGGTTCATGTATACATATATATGTATATGTGTACATAGGTATTGAAGACGATTCTTATTGTATCGCATTCTTACGTATTACACGTATTCTCCCTTCCACAAGGAAACCTATACGTCGTATTCCACTAACAAACTATTCATACTCGGCTACGAACAAAATGAAGCTTTCTCGCGGTGTGCGCTCCAGAAAACGAAGCTTCCGCCTCCTCTCGTCAATTTCGTTTTTGTATTCTTACATGTATATAGATATATACGGTGTTTGCAAATTCTATATATTTATACAAGGTGTTTGGAAATTCGATACATTCCGTCTTAGGGATAAAAGTTCATTTGCAGTGAATAACGACGTAGGGCATACTGTGTGAAAACCAATAGTTTCCGAATAATTGAAGATTCCGTTTTTTGCAATTATAAAAAGATACTCGCTTTGGAGCACTTTGTGACGATTAATCAATCAAAAGCTCATTTGAGATAGGAAATTAATTGCAAAGACTAGTTTTATTCTGTGTTCGTTAAATCACCAACCGTAGTGAAAAAAGAAATATTTTATCTAAAGAAATAAAAATTGTCGAAAAAAAAGTGCTGAGCTATCAACGTCTCAAGTTTAATTAAATTTTATTAATTTTGAAAACAACGATTTTAAAAAATCGTTAGTTATTTTAGAGACATTGTATTAAAAATATTATTATTTGAAAATATATTAAAGGTGTTACATTTTTAAGGACCCTTTAATTATTCGGAAGTTATTACCTTATTTATTGCACATGAATGGTATCGTTATCTCTGAGACGGAATTTATCGAATTACCAATAATCCTGTACATGGCGTTTTTTATCCCGGCCACGAAGTTTCCATCCCTTTTCAACATGTATAGGTATATATTCCATATACATAAACAGCTTGAAGGTTTACAGTCATTTAAAAAACTTTTTGAAAAAAAGGAACCAACTTCAAAACCAAACACAAAAAAGTGTAAAATAACTTTTCTTTCGGAAGTCGGTGGCCATAGTCAATGAAATA
>JAPYZJ010003849.1:0-15115 GCA_030522765.1 Ophioninae sp. B BG-2022a | reverse complement strand
CGGACAATGAATTATTTACACATGTCGTTGATAGTTGGCGGTAGTTGGTTGGTCGTAAAAACGACGGTGACCACTTTACCCGCCTGGGCCACTTTAGCGTACCTTCCCCTACTTCTTCAGGATTTGCGGAATTGGCAGAATCATTGAAACAACAAACTGGAGTGTTAAAAGTTTCAAGGCAAAAATATTCTCTATGGAATTGAATAAAGTATGAATCAACAGGCGAAATAGAAGTGACGCCGATATAATATCAGTAAATAAGTGTGCCACGATACAATTGCTCAAACTGAACGGTTATCTTTTGTGTCTATCTTGCGTCGAAAATGGGGGCAGCAATCTAATGTGAGCGTCTGGATAAGCACAGCATCCAGGAAGGTGGCATGGGGAAAATTTACCGCTGGTCAGTCGGCACAAGGAATCGTGTCATATAGTGCCATACTATATTACACATATAGCAGAGAAACAGGAGGAGACGAGCAATGCGAGAAACGAGACTCGAGAAAGGACGATAAAATGAGAAGGTGAGGCGAAAGAGGAGAAATGTTAAGGAGGAAAGAAAGCGAGAAAGAAATACAGAGAGCGAGAAAGTAAGCTGCTCCAGCTCGTCCTGGCTCTCATATAATTGCTGGCATCCATAACGCTGATGTATTTATAGCATTAACTCGCCTCTTTCTCGTACAGTATACCCTCGCTGGTCCGGGTTTCGATGATGGTAGTGTCAGTGCTAGCCGCCCTGCACCGTCGCCCCCTATACTATACCTGTCATGCAACCACAAGTAGAAATAATTGGTTGAAAACAGCGCTTTCTCAGGGAGCAATATATCCGGCTTACTCCTCGCTGTCACATCGCTTAGATCACTCCTTTTCTCTATACCCCCTTAAGCATTTCTCTTCTCGCCCGATTCATCCCCACCTCCGCCAAATCGCTTTTAGAGAAATCCTTCCTTCTCATCCGATCATTCAAATCTGCCAACTCGATTATTCAATTTTTTTTTTACTTTGTCATTATTCTCAGTTGGCGACTGTAAGGAACTTGTCCCTTCGATCTTTACACGCAAAAATTCTACTTCAAGGACATTGCACTTTGTGGCTGCTGTAATCGGTCATTTTGAAAATGTCACTGCAGAAACGACGTTTCTGCAACGCTGTTATCCATCATCACACTAATATTATAAAGGCGTAAGTTTGTGAGTGTGTATGTTTGTTACTTCTTCACGTCTAAACGGCTGGACGGATTTGAATGAAATTTGACAGGAGGATAGTGTGAAGACAAATTCAGGAAGGAATGCAGTCACCGATATAGAACGTTTTTTATCGCCGTGTTGTAATCTCAGTGTACGCTAAGGAAGAAAAAAAATGCGGTCGTTTGACAATTCGTTGATCGAAGCCTAAAAACATTTCCATGTTCGACTTCTTGTGTTTTTGCTAGTGAGTAGCATATAGTAGGCAAATTATTAGCCCTGTAAATTTCTGTGCAATGCTGGTCAGCGTTTCCGAAAAAATGTGGAAAAAATTGTTAAAAAGAGCACCCGAATACCACGAGAATCTCGAAAGAATTCTACTTAAACGTTGACGGTAGGCTATGAACATCTCGTTGACGATCTTCAGCGCGGTTTGCGTATATCTATAATAATATGCCGAGAAAGGTGGAAGAAACCAGGTGTCCGCCAACCGTATCCGACCAATGGTGCACATGTTCTCTCAGGTCTTCCTTTCATTCCTCTCGTTTTCGAGATCATTGACGCAATAACGTATCCTTCTTTAGCGTACACCAGATTTTTTTTTTCTGTTATTTTCCATTTTTTTTTTCTTTGCCGTCTTCAAGTTTCCAACATTCCACTGCCTTCTTTAGCTCTGCGTGCAAGTGTATGAGAATATTGACTGCAATTGCGAGAATTGCAAGTAAAAGAATACGCGGGACTATCCGGTTACAGAACCTACAGGGGACGCAACTCTTGAACGGCGATCAAAGGGAACGCTTCGGATAATTTTTGTGGGGAATTAACCCGCTCTGGATGCAGCAGGGTCAGACCGGTGTAATTTTAATGTCACTGTCGGATCCTACCACGATCAGTTGATCGCTACCATGAGCAGCGAAACAAAAATTCACCAGACAGAGATAAGATGGGTCGTTGATGAAGAAACATCGAAAGTAACGATGAGACGTCATTAATTAATAATATGATTTGTGTGAAACATTCAAATTTTGTTGTTGCATTAATGATTAGGTATACAAGCTGTCACAAGAGTACCAGAACGGCTATTTCCGCAGGTAAATTTCCGAAATGGTAACATTTTGGGAAACGTTAAGCGTAGCGGATTTTTTTTTCGACCATTAACCAAATTATTGTAAGCGGAAGAAAATTAAGTGTATTTTTCTTCGACATTTTTCGAGCAGAAACAATAATTGAAAAAAAAAAACTAATCAAGTTATCGCCAAAATCCTACGTGACATTTTAGATAATGTATCTAAAAGTATTGTGTAAACATTTGAAAGGAATCGGACCGATACGTTTACGATATTTCGACAGTACCAGTTGAAAAAAATGTAGTTTCGAGATAATCACAAAAGAAAGTAAATGTGCGGTTATTCAGGTGACGGTGGAGTTTTTGCGAGTCTTACCTTCAATCAGCGATTCCTGGAGCATAGATGTCTACTTCGGTAGCTAGCGATTACCAAAATTATTTTTTGGTAATCCTTCTTCAACTCCGCTCATCCTGGTCTAAAGTTGCCAGACTTACTTCGCTGTTGCAATTTAGACGTTGGGTTCCCAAAGTGGGCGCCTCGGAGAACGTCTAAATCTGTAAAATACTCCGAACTGAAAAAATTTGGGAAGGCAATAATACTATGATAAATCGTAGGTAAAAATGTAACAACGGAACGACAAACCTTTGTAAACATAAATGTATTTAAAAAATATAATAGTTAATATACCAATACGTAATTATAATATTAATATAGTGATGAATTTTGAACTTACGCGGCTGTCACAGGGCATAACTATGTACAGGGGTTTGCGATGGAGATCGGACAAAAGCGATGATATTCCGAGACCACTTAGTCGTACTAAAAAACAATCCTTGCAAATATTTCGTCAAAAGCTCGATCGTCGTGTAACGCAATGGATAAATAAATTCAATTCCGAATTCGCATAATACAGCACGATAGTTCGCATTATTTGAACGTGCTTCATTCGCACGCTGGACAATTCGTTGAATTAAATACAGGATTTAAAAAAAAAACAAATGAAACACAAACATACGTCATTTTTACACGCACACACGCATCGTCACATTCGCGAGCTGAATTTCTCCCAAGAATAAGAATACTGAGGAGAAAAATTCGTTTCTACTTAATGCATCGTCATCGCTTTTTCGTAACGACGGTAATCGTAATTTTTCAGCGTTTCGCTAAAGAATTTCATTTCCAACGCTACAGACCGTAACTTCTGCCATCTTCAATGTGCCGGTTCATCAACAGAATACGACATAACCAGAGCTGGTCGTTTTTCGCTTGATCCAAGTTTATTCGTGTCAACAATGGATGAGAGTTGTAACATCGATTGATCAGATGAATCTTCGATTATCCAAGAGTCGAAGCATCCGGATTTAACGGATACCGTATACTATTTTTCATTAACTAGACGATACGAGAATATCGAATTTGTGGCTTACCTCCCGATAATTCTGACATCTGTCTCATAAAAATACCGGAGCAATCTAGAGATTCCCTCGAGTATAAAGATTCATTACCTTTCGTCAAACTTTCGAAACTTTGCTTTCTCTGATCGATCATCTTTCGTACCCGTGGATTCTAGTTACATTTCGATGTGTTTCAAGCTCGAACGCCGACCCCTTGTCTGAGTCTCGCTATTGCAGGCATGTAAGGTGGATCCTCGTCGTCCGAGTCATCGCTGAATTCCGGATCCGTTTCCGGCAGAGGTTCCGGTTTGGCACCGAGTCTAACGAGTTCGCGAGCCAATTGAGTATCGAGACATATAGCGATCTGATATGCTGTTATTCCGGCGTAAGTCGGGGCGTCCAAACACGGACGACACTCCTGGAGAAGAAACGTAACAACCGAACGACAACCACGCTCCAAGGCAAGATGAAGCGCCGTTCTACCCGATAAGCCTTCCCTAGCCTCCAAATCAGCCCCCAGTCGCAAAAGATGCTGAACTATGTCAACCTGACCTCCAGCTGCTGCCACGTGTAAACACATCTCGCCTGAAATGAAAACAACACCAAAGTGCGTTCGGTGTGACTAATTTAATAGCCCCAACTACCTTTATGAAAAACAAAGTACGCTTAAATTTATCATAAAATTACCAATTAATATTGTTTCTTTTCCTTAGGTTTGTTTAAATTTCTTCGAGTTTTCTTGGGGACTCGCCATAGCACAACATATTTCGATGATGTTGAAGCTTGCATCGTTGGAATACGACATTCTCTGTTTATTTTACAACTATACTTATTATCGAAAATATATTCCATAAATTTATCGTAGATCGCTGATTGGAAATCTTATCGAACGTTTGCACGACGTTCGCAGCTCAAATCGGTCAACAGACGAAAAAAGGCCGTTTCCAATGGATCTTCAATGATGCAGTCGGAAACTATAAGTTCGCACGGGTCATACACAATTTTTCTATTCTTCTCGCTTATCACTTTTATTTTTCGTAAAGAAAGGTACCACATGCCTGTCGCGATGCTGGTTTATAGATAGAACTAGGAAGACACGGTGAATCATTGTCAGAGTTTTGGCTACTTTCCCGCTTTCCAAACTAGGCCCGCCACGATCAAAGTTAACGCTAAATTTAGCAACACCGATTTACCCACAGCTATAAGAATACTGCCGTAGAAATACCTCGTTAATGTTAATTTTTTTGCCAACCTTAAGGTTGTCGGATTATACAATACGCAGTGATAACCGCTATTTTTAAAAACATCAAGTGCAACATCAACTCGATAATAGGTTTTCGTCGATCTTTACTCGTTACTTAAAACATCATTGATGATTTTTTTTTTATTGCTCGTAATAGGTTATCATGTCGAAATGGAATATATATTTTTATTCAAATTCAAAATCAAATGATTCTACGTATTTTTATTTACTGGTACAAATAATCTTGAGATAGAAATGAAGGTAATGGAATATAAAATAAAAAACAAAAACAAATTTGAACTTCAGCTTCCGACTGAAAATCGACCGGAAATAAACGGTTCCATTATGGCAATCGAAAGTTTTTAGTTTTGAGTCCAACTTTGAAAAATCGAAATGGCCAAAAAAATGGTTTAAAAAATGGTTTAAAAAAATGGTAAAAATCGAAATTAATAAATGAAAATGAGATTTAGCAATTCACATGAGAAACAAGACGAGGGTGATATTTTCACGAGCATGATAAGCACGATTAATGATAACCTTGCGATAATACGCCATCCATGTACACACCCAGTGCATTTAAATAGATATGTTAATAAATTAAAAAAAAGGGGATGGGGCGATACCGAAAGCTCGAGTCAGACAGAAACAAAACTAGTAAAGGCGAGAGGAAGCGGGCCATCATATTCATACGATCGTATGCACGCTCTTGTGGGGCTTTCCAAGTGGTGGATTCCAAAGCTCAAAAATAGCCGAACGGCGAGTATTTTTAAATTCAAAAACATCTGCCCCTGCTGCCTCTTTTTATACAACAGCCGCAAGCTTACTGAGTATGCATGGATGGCATATATATAGTTAATGTGCCTCATCGTCTAGTGATGCAATTTCGTCGTCTTCGTCGTCGAGGATGGAACTCGTGTCGGTTGGCACGTTTCCATGGTTCACCATCGCGACATTCCGTTTATTCCAGACGGGAAGCAAATATAACAATGTTATTGTTAGGTTCTATTAATAGTTATAGAACTCCATTGAAATCATTTTGTATTATTGTTAAACATATTTTTTTACCCAGCAATAATTGTGTTTGATTTAAAAATTATTTTTTCAGAGATATACGTGTACAAAAACTTTGGTGTCGAATTCGGTCGATGGTTTTCGAGTTTACATTAACGAAAATGCCGATATTTTGAATTTCCTTAAATAAATTGAGAATACACGTTTCTCGAGGATAACGTTTATTGATAGGAGAAACGAAGACTCGATTATAATTTGCACGTGCGCGCTCACACGCGCACGTGCAAATTTTTCTTGTCAATTCGCGTTGATACGTGGCTGGAAAACCCCCAATCGAGTCTGGGAAAAACCCGCTTAAATCTAAAAAATAACGCGATAACGAGAAGACCCGATAAATAGAAAGCACGGAAATAAAAAAACTGAAAATTTTCGGCATTATCGCTAATGAGCATTTTACTTTAATTATAATAAACCATCGTTTGTATTTTTTTTTGTTAATTTATACTTTTTAATTCCCGCTAAAAAAAAACGATAAAATTTTATTTTCCTTGAAAAATTGTAACGAAATGAATGGAGTGAGTAATTCGATTGACACCCTGAAGATATTATTCGCGAATTACAATGACGACGAGACTATAACGTCCGTAATTTTAATTATATTGTGAAACTCGAGATTTGAAAGTTCTCGCGAGTTCTAGGTGACACAGTTGGATGCGTAGGTACGGGAAAATCCCACGGTACATTCGTATACGATTCAATATTCTATGTAGTGCTCATATACAGTACCATGATACAGGAGGATACTTTTCTTTATAAACCACAATCTCCTTGCGGACAAATTTTGATAATAAATATTCGGTCACAATACTTCGTGACAAAGCTTTGATACCATTTTTTTGTATTCGTGATAATGTACCTGAGACTCGAAATCTTCAGAATGTCGAAAAGACATCAGATCAATAAATAAGAGCGATATTAAAAACGACGATAAATCTCTGTTAATATGTTAACAATATCTGAATGGAAATGAGGTTGAAGTTCGCAACGTTGCGACGCAACGAAAATCATAATTTTTTATTTCTCTATTTCTCGTTTCACTATAGTCGTCATTAAAATATCTCAATAATTATCAAAATATTTTTTGTGACAACCTAGAATTCAAATCTGAAAAAAAATATTTCTCCAAATAATAGATCTAAGGAAATAAAAAAATGAGAATGTTAATGTTGCTATTGATTTCTTAATATTTAAAAAAAAATTTCTATATATGAATAATAATGGTGTATTTAAGTTCTAACTTTTCGTTGAGCGAGTTTTATAAAACCACGCTTAATATTAATTCGATTTGACCCTTTTCTATAATTTCTTCAGTTCGTTTTTGGCATTATCGTAAATCGAATTCGAGATCGTCGGAGCAACACGATGGAGCCGGCTCACGTGCAAAATAAGTTTCGAATGTCAAGCAAATATAACACCTCAGGTAATCATCTGATAGCGGTATTTTTTTGTGCCCAGAATGAGACGATTATTGATAAAGAACTGTCGATCTTGTCGCAATGGTTTTAATCAGCAATAACACCATATCCGATCGCGCTTACGTTGCTTTTGAAAAATGTGGACCACGATTCCATAATCCACGAGATAAACAAATTCGGCAGTTTCGACTTTGAAAATAGGTTTTATGTTTAGCATGTTCAAAATGTTATTTGAGAATATTTAGAACAGTGTGATACTATACGATAATGCCAAAAACAAGTTTTTTTTTTAATTTCGATCTGATTTTCTGAAAATTTCGGTCTGTATACCAAACAAACCCAAAAAAAACCCAAACAAAATTCCCATAATTTCTAGTTTATGTATGGACCACGTTCAAATTCGAATGATAATGTTACTTATTACCCAAAATGAGGAGAAAAAAAATGAAATAGTAATTTTTCGTTTCCGTGCGACGAAACACAAAATTCAACATGACGAATCCCTCTGGCGACACATCGAATGCTGTTTACGAGTAGTTAGTGAACCTTGTGACTCGAGTGTTCGTTTCACTGGGGAAATCCCAATGTTCTTCTCTCTTGAATGACTCTACCACACACGAATACACGTGTGAACGCTCACACGCCAAATTGTATACGAGCACTCTCGAACACTTTCATGAATGTATTTTTCTCTATCCTACAACCCGGACATTTTGCTGCGTTGCAGCGTTTTATAAACAAATTTGACCTTGAAGAAGAGCAAACTGAAATTTCAAGGTCATATTCAAGATTTTAATATTTAATAATAATATAGAATGGTACTCCAATTTTTGGAGTCCAATAACTCAAATGGACATTAGCTGTTTGTTAAAAAAGACCGAATGAAAAAAAAAGTGATTTAAACATCATTGATAGCATACCACGTGGAGGTTCGTAGAGTGATAGGATTCAGGATATCTTCGATTACTGGGACTATTATCGTCGCGTCGTTATCGTTGCACGAACTTATTATTGATCCCTAAATTGGGGAATTCCGATCGGCGTGTCCCCCAACCGAGGCATCAAAGCTCTCCATTATCTTTTTCTCGTGTGCTGCCCGATCAAGTGCGATTGCAGTATCAAGGATATTTTCATTACGAGGCTTGCGCGCCAAACAATCTCTTATATCGGTAAGCAATATTCGTCACGGAAAATCTTGCTGACGAATCTTCAATGGAAAACAAAGCTTGGTGGAAAAACGTTAACCCGAGAATCGTTTATTATAGAAATTCACGTAATTACTTAAATCATTTTAAGTAATTTTTAAGTCATTTTTAAGTCGATTTTAAGTCATTTTTAAGTCATTTTTAAGTCGATTTTAAGTCGATTTTAAGTCAATTTTAAGACACTTTTAAGTCACTTTTAAGTTAATTAATTCAAGTCCGTTGCTTTAAAAGATGGGATTTCGATATGGGATTTCGATCAAAATTAGGAGAAAACTGATTTTTGAATGTAAATTATGTATGGCTAAGAATTTTCGGTGGAATGAAGCATTATTAAAAAGTAACGAAAACGATTATTTTTTCCTATTTACCGAATTCTTTCTGGCAAAAGTTGCCGCTACAAAAATGATTTTCTTTAAAATAATTTCACCCAAACAAACCCGTGGATTATTTATGAAAATGCTATATCCGGTTCAATATTTTCGCAGTTATTGTGATCGATAAATATAATTGAATTTCCAGATAATATAAAATATGGTTGAGACAGGGTTAACAACACCATATATTTATCTCCGAAGAATTACCACAGCGGTTAACAACCTCTGAATGATCCTATCGCGTTTCAGGGTTCCGGAGAGAGAAAGAGAGGGAGAAACGAGAAGTGGAATCCAACCTGGATGCCCGCATTTTATTCATAGGAGAAACCGGAAGAAGGTGTGTGAGAGTGGACCACGGAGTTTACACGAAAAGAAGATTGAAATTTTATCACTCCCGAGTAAGCTTCACGTAAAATCCACAAAATTTGGAATTTCCATTATACCGGTTTCGAAAATTTTTTATTTTTTTTATCGTCCCAAATTTCGATAAATTTCTTAAATTATTGAATTTCTTAAATTCAATAATGAACGTGTATAAAAGATCGGGACGATAAAAAAAAATATATTAATTTTGATTGCATTTTTATGATATGCAGTTACGATGAAGGACCTTCCCGAAGAAAATACACGACGACGAAATAATACGTAGACGCAAACAATAAAATAATTATCTAGGTTATGTGCATCGGAAATCGAGAATGATAAATGTGAAGCCACGAAGCATACGTTCAGCCGTCTGCGCGTGCTGGAAATTCCGAGCCTATTCTACTTCGGCAATTGTGGTTGGCATCTTCATTGACTTCGAGAGAAAAGACGTGGAAGATAAAGAGAAAAAAAAACCCGTCATAAGAACGCAATTATGGAAAACCCGTGGTTCCTCAATTTCATTGAATTAATAGGTATTCCGTCATCGTTAAGCTAGCGAGTGTACGGTTTGTATCCTCACTATTAAAAAAGTTTTTTCTTTTAGATATATTTTTTTAGATAAATTTTAGATATAAGATATAAAATCGCGAAATTTCTTAGAGTTAAAATAATTGTTTTTGTACTCGATGTGCTATTCGAATTTAGGGCCAGATTTTTTAACCCAAACAAATAAATTTTAGTTAACTCGTTTTAGCGAAGTTAATTCTTGTATCCAATATCTATTGAATGCATCGTCAAATTTGACTTTTTTTACATGCAAGTATACATATTTCTTTTTTTAAATTTAATTTAAAATTAATTTTAATTTAATGTAAATTCAATTTAAATTTTATTTATCATCGCGTCAAACGAAGAAGCTATGATTTTTCTAGGTTTTCAATATTTCAGTATTTTCACTGAATATGATCGAATAAATAAAATGAATCGAATAAATCGAAGACTCAAAATAACGGAATACTAACACCACGCAAAAGAGGAAAAGAAACATGCCAAAGTCTGTGTAACGTAGGCGATCGCCAAATTGCCGGGATTCCCCGGCCTCGAACCGGGCTAACAGAAAGTTCGAGTGAAAGAGAAACGGAATCTACCAGCGACGAGGTTGCTGAGCTCCTATGTAATCAAACCGCGATTCGTCTCATCAATAGCAACGTGTGCTCTCGTGGATTTAGCTCCAATACTCTCGTATCAAGGATCATGAGTTTTCAAAATATCTATTTTCAATTTTGAGATAACATTTTTAACGTTATTTTTACGAAATTTTATAAATCGTAATTTTTAAAATAAATTTTTTTAAATAAAAATTCGGAATTTTGAATTTTCCGGTCAATCAAATTCCGGATTTCCTACTCAGCGCCTTTGAAACTGTTGGGTTTATTTTTGAACGAATGACTATTCAATAATTAACCAAATATTTAGTATTAATCAAGGAGAGAAGTTTTTGGACTTTGAAAAATCGCAATTTATAAATCATAAAAACTCGACTCACCATCGTAGTTACGTTGTTCCAGATTTTGCGGGAGCGCTGGTATTCTCGAAGTATTGGCGAGGTAATTTCTCTCAACTGAGGATAACGGATCCGTGAGAGCTCTGGCACATGCGAGATCGCCGGAAAAGCACGCTAAATGAAGAGCCGTGTTGCCCCGGAAATCACGAATCGAGGGATTGGCACCAGCGAGAATTAATCTCCTGGCGATTCTCGATTGTCTCGTGAGAACCGCGAGATGCAACGGAGCTTGACAGTCGTCGTTCAGTATATTCAGTAGACACGGATGAGGGGCCATCCGTATCAAACTGAACGCCGCTTCCAAAAAACCTTGAACTATGGCGATGTGAAGTTGCCTGTAAAAGTGGGCAAATCAAAACGATCAGAAGCTACAACATTTTGTTCCGAAACGTCCGAAAATTCTCTATTTAACCGTTGCATTAGTTTTTCATTTTTACTATTTTTACTTATGTTTTTTTTTTATTTGCTTCTAATCTTTTATTTATGTTTATTTTTAGGTTGAGCATTTGTGGATTTTTATTATTATCATTGAGTTACTATTTTATTTTTTATTTCTTTATTTTTAGAATTATCATTATGTTATTATTTTATTCTCAATTTCTGTATTTTTATTATTATCATGATGTTATTATTTTATTCTTAATTTCTTTATTTTTATAATTCATTTATTTATCATAATTATCTTGCCTTATATTATACTAAAGCATAATAAACTTTATCATCATCATCATCATCATTTTAGAACTGTTCCGACCACTCAACTGTACTCCAACGTCACGAAGACCACGTTCTTTTGTTTTTAGATTTTCTCAATGAAATAAGCAGAAAAACATGTTTGCAACGTACGCATGTGACGTCAGTAATTTATATATGCGTAAATCGCGGTTACTGGTGTCATTGATGACGATACTAACACTCCACGATAACCGAGCAGAATCGAGGCAAATACAAATACGTAGCAGCAAAATTTTTTTCATTCGTCGTAGAGCTTGCGGAACAAGAGCCAGACGGATTGCACTTTTGATACGAGGATTATTCCAGCCAAAGACGATCTTTACATTTATTTAAACTTTAATACGAGTAATCTAAGTTCTTGGATTGCTTTTCGATAAAGAGCAATAAAAGCCGTTAACATATTTTCGTTGCTACGGCGTAACAATACTCTGGGATATTGAAAAAATATCAATTTCGTTTCGAAACAAACCCAAAACAAAAAATTGTTCCCCTAGTGAAGATATTTTTTAAAATATCTTTTTGAACAAATACGATAGTATAAATAAACGATGCTACATTTAAACATAAGCTGAATCTTACAAAAAGAAAAACCATTCTTTTTATAATCCTTGCAAAAAAGAAAAGCTAGAGAAATGATATTTTAAGCGTACAGCAAAAAACTTACGTGTCGCCGTCATCATCCTGCATATAATAAAGTTCCCAGGGTTCCTGGGTGTAGCGTCTCGGTTCTTGGGATTCACGAGTCGTTTCTTCGCTTCCTCGGATCCGAGAATCCTGGACTTTGACCGGAGTGAGTTCGAAAGTAGGTTCGCTCTGGACTTTGCCGCCGTGAGGGGCCGGATGATCAATTGGAACTTTTTCGAGGCTGAGCTGGCCGAGGCTTTCGCTGAGTCCGAGATCCAAGCCGCTGTCGGTTCTCATCGGCTCCTGTTCGACGGATTTACCATCGGACGGTCGATGGTCTCTGATCTTGCTCTTGGATACTTTTTGGCCGGAGTCGTAAGAACTTTGTCCGCGGTAAGGTTCTTCGAGACCGAGGTTAACGTCGGACGAGAGAAAGCCCGAATCGACGATGCCGGAGTCTTGTTTACCGTCGGAGCTGTAATTCTCGCTGGACTTTTTATCGCCGTTGAAGGGATCACCTTTCGTCGACGCATCGCCGCGCGCCTGCTGCCACATCTTAATTTTCTCTTTTCCAACGAATTTATCGATTTTTCTCGAAAACGTATAATTCAATTACTTTCACGTCCGTGAGCATCGGCGACTAAATACTTCCCAAATGATCGTGCCAGTTTCGCAAATTCGGTTCAAGGTCATTCGTTAACACGTAGTTTATAGGTTACCTATCGATCATGAAACGATGAGATGAGATTCTTCGATGTTTCGTGGCCCGTCCACGGTTACTCGGGTTTCTTTGGATTCTTCGTGCTTTACTGTCACTTTCGATCTTGCCAATAATCGTTTGTTTTTGACGACGCAGTTTATTTCGTCCAACTTTTTCTTTCGGTTTCACCTCAGTCGCGACTCGACTCAAAACTTCGTCGAAGCTTCCTTATTTGGCCGCTATCGTTGTATTATCGCTCGTGTATTCGTTTCGTTCGTCGGATCTCCTCAGCAGTGATGCTAAGGTTTTTTTTTCGTTCTTAGGAGTGCCAGTCACGCTCGCCAACTCGGTAGCTTTATTCGATGAGGCACTTTCGTATTTATCGTTGAAATATGCTTGAAACTTGTTTTTCGAAGAATCTTCGGTTCGACGCTTTCGTCCTGAGTTTCCGATCAGCTGATAGAATATCTTCGGATTCACGTACCTTTTTTTTCGATGTTTGATCACTAGGGTTACACCGATACATATATGTATGCAGAACGTTGTCGAGCGCTTACTTCGATAAACACTTTTTTTGCTCGTAGACAGCGTTACACTTTTCCGTTGTGGGTTTGCTTGGGTTTGTCTTCTTCGTCACAATTTTCTTTAATTAATGCAATCAAAACGTTTTTTTTTTTTTAGAAGTCGATTTGGTCGACCCGCTAGTGAGGTCTCGTCGCTGACTGACGACGGTGCGAGTTCGGCGGCGACTTACGATCTCCCCGAGTCGACCCTACTCTCACCGCGCGACTCTCTGATTTCCCCCACTTCGCTCGGCAACCCCAGCGCCCTCGAAACGTTCGAGTCCGTTACGCGTTCCGAAGCCCGATTTTGTCCAATGTCCGCGGAACGTCGAAACGTTCTTATGCGCGTTGCAAATCCAATTATCATTTTGATAAGACTCAAAGCATCGTCTCACCCGAAAAGAATATTCAATAATTCAATAATTCCCTGATCATAACCTGAAAGACGCGAAAGAGGATTTTTTTTTGTTTTTTGAGATTTGTTTTTTCAGCGGTGATGACGCGAACCAACCGTTGATCGTATCTCGCAGTGGGGGCTTTCACCGAGGTTTCGAATCTCGGGAAAACCCATATCGTCCTCGAGCCAACTGACTACGCCTAAACAATCGTACTGACCCAATGTACATAACAAGAATACCGTGTATTTCAATAATAAAATTCATTATTGAACACTTTGTTTTTTATTCGATTTTTATTTATGTACTCGATGCGTGCGATTTTAACGTTATCTAGCGAAAAATAAAATGAAAAAAATCAATATTTATTACTTCGTATTAAAATCATAATATATTTATCGAGTCTCACTCCAGGATGGGTGTCTATTAGCACCGCTCTATAGAAACGTTTGTTTTACGTAACCAACCATGAAAAATGTTTTTAACTATTAAAATGATAAAAATGAAAAAAAGTGGCCATTTCACGTATTTTTTGTAATCCGTAAAATATGGCTTTTGATAAGACAGACCGTAACAACTTGGGTGTCGCAAAGAAGGATCACCGATCGCTATGAATTAACATGTTCTAAAATACCTTGCCGGACCAAAGGCTCGCACTGGGCTCGTGGTAACAAATGATGAGTGTTTTTCTTTAGATTGACGACTTGTCCATTGTCGAGTTCGAGTTTTCCATAATCGACGAGGCATCTCACCTAACAATGTTCGAATCGTAGAATTTTTTATTTTATTTTACTTATTCTTATTTCCCTTGATTTTCCTGCGTTTTTAAAAACGTAAAAATATACTAGGAAGGCTTTTCGCATTTTCCCAGTCTAATTTTGCACTTTCGGTAAAAACTCGGGCATATTCGTAATCAGCGGAAAATTTCCGATCAAATAGACCCTTTTAAGACTTTAAAAACGGAAAAAAATATTTCTCGACTTTCCCAGCCACTTTTCCGGAATCTCAAAAATCACGAATTTTCAAAGGGTCGTAGGGTGAGCTTCTTTTTAGCTACGGAGATTTATTTGGTGGGTTTCGAAAAGGTTTTTGCCTGACTTAAATAATCGCGTTGGAATTATATCGATATCTCTTATAGTTTTCCCGGAAAGTCCAGTTGAAAAATGGCAAAAAAAGAGGCAAAGGGGTATGTATGGAAAAATTGGCAAAAATCGATGG
>JAPYZJ010003848.1:0-15119 GCA_030522765.1 Ophioninae sp. B BG-2022a | reverse complement strand
GAGTGTCATTTGTAAGGTGAATACGCGTTTGAACCGCTATCACAAACAGTCCTCTGGTAAGTAATATTATATGTGTTAATTACTTTAAAAATTATATATCTAGTTTATTGTTTGTATCATTTATGCCTAAACTGATTGGTAGATTCTTAAAAAACTATTTTATATCCGTTTAATACATATTGTGAAATCTAATCGAAATACACGGCCCCTTGGCAACAGTCCCCTGTCTGAATCTTCAGTAGGGGACTGTTTCACATAACAGGGAACTGTGTATTTTGTGTATTGGTTATTGTTTGGGATTGTTGGGGTTGTGAACATTTTATCGCTACTCTGTTTTATTAATGTAAGAATGATCAAAGTGTAATTGCTTTGCATTATTTTCTGTAATAATCTTACAAGTACAGAACTATGCCATAAAAATAATAAATGACTGATTAATGCAAAATGACTTTTCTTTTAAGTAGAACAGTCTCCTGTCTCACTTAACAGTCCCCCTGTCGCGTTCAAAACAGTCCCCTAATGTCTCAAACACTCCCCTGTCATGATTTCTTAGAAAATCGCTAATATATCGGAATATACGTATAACTTCAGTGGGCCTCCTTATCCAACTAAAATAAAAGTTAATTTTCTTCGAAATAGTACAAGTTTTTTTGGCAAGTGTTAAAAATAATTCGCAGGACAGCATTTGTATGTGACCTGACGAGCTTACAGAGAAATGCCCATATACGATAAGTCAAAATAACAAATTTTACCCTAGCAGGTAGCTTTGTGTGCTAAAATATAATCCTATAGCTGTGGTACAACACCGTAAGTAAACAAGCGCGACCCGATCAACCCCCACTCCGTACCATACCACTTAGTTTGAGCCGATCTCTCGTGGAACGTAACAATTGATACTCGCGCGCCAGCGCAACTTTGAAGTGTACCTACTTTTTATACGTGTTATACACCCAAAAAAAAATATGGAAACGTCAAGTGCAGGTATGTAACATATTGTTGGAAACTATATATATATAATATATATTAATATTTGTTTGGATGGATAAAACGGTGATTGCGTGAAAAAGAAAGTCAGAATTAAAAGCATGATAAAACTACTAAAGAATTAGTTATGTTCCGTGGCTGTCCGGGCTCACTTTTTTTGGCACTAATAACTGTTACAGTTTACGATTCTATTTCAAATTATTGCCCATGTTTGCCCGAATTACAATAAACATCAATTTAAACGAGTTATATCGCTATACCGGAAATAAATCGTTCTTATTATTAAATACTTATTATTACTTTTTTACACAGGTACGGACCCTGATGCCTTATTTATGACAAGACGTGATATGTTTATAATTATGAAGAACTCTGGCTATCATAAAATTCAAGATTAGATAGACTCGCTTCAAAAGGAAATTGAAAAGAGGACGGGATGTGTCGGTGACTTTCGAATAGCCATTTCGCAAACGTTAGATCGTTTTAAATCAGAATATAAATCACGATGGGAAGCAGCCCACCGCATGAAAAGTAGATTTTGCGATAAAAATACCACGTGGCTAGGTTCATCATATGCCTTTCCTACACGCAAAATAAAGAGAAGCGTTCCCGGTCGTCCAACAATAATTTTGAGGACAGCACAGAGAGGATCAAGCGATAAAGGACTCAAGATTTGAGGAAATCAGTGCCTCTACCTGAGGTCGTTTATGCCACACAAATGAAATTGATAGCTTCGGGACAAAGCGCGGCTTCCAAAATAATCGAACATATTTTATCTGATCCAATTAAACCTAGTGAATATTCTAAAGCCTATCAACAGTCACTTGAGACGGATATGATGATGTCAAGAGAGGATGCTGTAGCACTCTTAGTGGAAGCGAATTTATCTCGTCATCCAAACAATATATTGAGATCGAAATCTCCAAAAATCTACCCGTCTTATAAAATCGTACAGGTTGCAAAAAAACAATGCTACCCGGAGCCTAATAAAACCAGTGTTAGCGAAACTTCTGTACACGTTGATTTACAGATATGGCTTGAGCTTATCACTAAACGTTTGGCCTTGGTACAGAGAGAAGTCTTGCATACACTGAATAGTGAAGAGTTAGAAAATATGTGTTTATTTCCAGAATGGGGATTTGATGGCAGTGACGGTCATAGCTCTTATAAACAAGCTTTTTATGGTTCCGAAGCCAGTGATGCAGCTGTTTTTATAACATGCTATGTACCCCTACATTTGACATCTGGGTCAAAGGTTATTTGGCAAAACCCTAGACGAAGTTCGACGAGGTATTGCATACCTTTGAAAATAGAATTTGTCAAAGAAAACGCTGCAGTTCCAGTGGAAGAAAAAAAGGATAGACGATCAAATAAGAAATCTTGAACCCAGTATCGTACAACTAGATAGACACAAAATGAAAGTTAATCATACCTTGATTTTTGCGATGATTGAGGGGAAAGTCTGCAATGCGGTCACGAACACAACTTCGATACAGAAGTGCTAGATTTGTGGAGCTACAACCAAAGACTTCAATGACATAGCCAAAGTGCTTTCTAGACCTATCAGAACAGAAAATTTGGAATTCGGCATTTCAGTCTTACACGGATGGATAAGTTTCTTTGAATGCCTCTTGCATCTGCGTACAGACTTCCTATTAAAAAAAAAAACAGGCTCCGAAAAAACAAGAAAAACGTGGCAGGGGTTTCAGATAAAGAAAAGGTTGAAGAAAACAAGAGAAATAATCAGACTCAGTTCAGAGAAAGGTTGGGGTTGACAGTGGACAAGCCCGAACCAGGATTTGGAAATTCCAATGATGGCAACACAGCGAGACGCTTTTTTAAAAATGCCGCTGTGTCTGTGGAAATTACAAACCTAGATTTACAATTAATCCAGAAAATGCACAATATATTAATTACCATGTTATCTGGCTATGAAATTGATGTGGGAAAATTCCGCACGTATGCAACGGACACGGCCAAATACTTTGTGCAAAAGTACCCGTGGTTTGATATGCCACCCACTGTTCACAAGTTTTTTATTCACAGGCCAGAAATAATAAAGTATGCGCTTTTGCCGATAGGTCAATTAACAGAAGAGGCCCAAGAAGCCCGAAACAAGGACTTCAAAAAATTCAGGGAACATCATTCTCGAAAATGCAGTCGCGAGAAATCTGACACTGATATTTTCAACCTCTTGCTGTTGTTATCAGACCCCGTGATAACAAGTAAAAGAAAACCGCCAAAACAAAAGTTAACTTCACTTCCCCAAGAAGTTATAAATCTTCTGGTACCTCCATCAATACAGCCAAATGAAGAATCTACGGATGATGATACTCAAATTAATTATGGATATGATGAGGATACCCATTGTAGCGATGAAAGTGATTAGGATATTCATAATAAAAGATATAATAGACTTAAAAATATCATATTGTGAATATTTATATAATATTATGTAAATAAAGTCGATAACATCTATATAGCAACCTTTTTTTGCTAAACCTATCTCGTCACATTGAAATGTCTACTCTAAAATATCATCATGAATTAACAACACAGTTTTGAAATCTTGCCACACTGTGGGCCGGTTTGAACTCCACACTGTTGAATTCGTCCCCGAGGAATTCCATGAGGAGATTATTGTCATGAGCGGCGGTTACCATTTGCCTGAAGAGCCTCTCATTATCCAGAATTTTCGCAAATCTTGAGGGTAGAAAGCAGGTTGTATAAGATCGGGCAGCGCCTGCAAGGTGGCCACCCGGCTCACCGAGGTGGGCTCGTCAGGAGCACCGGCGAGGCGATCGCCATGCGTACACGCAGGCTAGAGGCAAGTGCGGCCCTTAGCCGCCCGAGAACAAGCACGTTTCTCGCAAACGTCGCGCCTCAGGAAAATCTTGAAATAAAGACGAGCCGGAAGGCTCGGCGGCTGACGCTCGGAGTTATTCTCTGCTGGTGACTAGGCCCGGCATTTGGATCACACTCGTTGGGGTCGTCGCTGGAATAAAAGCGGATCTAAAGGGAGAATAACCCCGCTCGGCTCATCAGCAACCACCCGACACCCAGTGGGAATCCCTCTCGGACGCTAACCAAGGAGGCACCCACAACCTGGGAGCTGGTCCCCCTGATCGGACCGACAGCAGGCCTAACCAGACCTTCGCTGAGCCTAGTCGTACCGCAGGATCCTCGAAGCCGTCGTTGGACCCCGCCTCGGTGGAGAGCTCCACCCGCACCGCACTCACCGCCGCCGGCGACTCCACCTCGACCGCCTCGGAACCTCATCGAGCAGGACACGCAAACCGGCTGCCCAGCGAGCCAACACCAGGCCAGCCAGACCACCGACGGCTCCGGCAGCGAGTGGGAGCCAGCCGATCTCCCTAACTGGACCAGCGAGGGTCCTTCCTCCGCCACCTGGGCTCTGTTGGCTGAGGCGCCGACTCCTCCAGCCACTCCAACAGCGACCCCGCTAAGGAAGCCGCCGGCGGAGCAACATTACAGGCCGCCGTTACCTTCCCCATGGCAGCGAACGCGAACTCTCCCAAGCCTCGTTTGGCGACCAACGATCCGTAAACGGTTATGGCGCGATTAGCATTAAGAAAACTATGTAGCAAATAAATTGAAATAGAAATGGAAAAAGGTCTACAGGTCTCTCGACAGAAACCCGAGTCCACTGCGCTCCACGCTGAGCTGACTTCGCAACACAGGTCAACTCTTCTTTGACGTCAATGATGATTCGTGGGCCGTAGCGTGTCTTTACAACTCGTAAATCCGTGATTTTATACTCGATTTTCAGCGACAGCTGTGATAGTTTTTTCGTCGACATCTTCCCGATCTTGGTGATTTGGAAAAAGTCCAAAGTTGAAATTGATTTCACCAATTTCACGCGTAAGAGCCTGTATCACTGCTCGCCTCTCGACAATTGTCCGAAGAATGGCAATATTTTGCAAAAAAGCCTCTAGACGTTCTTTTAATTCGCGGTGTTTTTATACGTGCATCTATTCCTGCTTCTGCTCGAAGAAAAATTAACGTCGTAGAATGAGCATTTCCGCCTCCGCTGACACGACCATATCGATGATCCCCCACCACTGCAGGCCGTGTTCCCCCTACCACTGACTCCGCCAATGCGCCAAAGATCGTAGAATACAAAGCATCTGATGACGCCAGGCGGACCCAAACGTGCTGACGATACTGTTGCTACGCGCGGGTGAATAAGGTTGCACACACGACGGAAATATTTTCGATGTGATAATTTTATTATTAACCAATTAGCGAATACGAGTACAGAAGCTCTGTGTACAATGAAAAGTTTTATGATTAAAGGAGCTGATGCTTTTGCCGCTCCCTATGGCTAAATTTTTACTGTACATTTGACCCATACTTTTATCGTTCTTGCAGATGAATGTCTTGTGATAATAGTCACCAACTACTTTCTCGTAACGAGATGAATTGCTTGAAAATAGACTTCTAAGCTTATGCATACTGAAGCCAGAACATATATAATGAAGAAAGATGACGCAATACTGTCCCCAACATTGCGAATCCACCGATTGCAGTACATCGGTGCGTAATCGGAAGAGTTTACAGTTTCCCCGGAGTCGATGGAGATGTTGTGGGATGATTGGAGGTAGTCCGTAGCTGTGGAAGTACATTCATCGTCCGTATCGATCGACGTACATGGCGACCCAATGGGTTTCGGGCTGTTTATGGCCATCGGTGCTTGCGACAATAGCTGTCGGCTAGTGCCAGACTTTTGGAATACGGTCTGCGAGATATACGGCAACCGTGTGATTCTTTAAATTATGTAGGCAGTCGAGAATTTGGAGACTGTTAATAACAGGAAAAAACGGGCGATAATGTTGTTGTTGCTGTGGTCTTACACTCCCATGACGATTGGCGGTATTCACTCTGGCAGAGAAGCGTTTTAATTTTCGTCGCGTAATCTACGGAGCATTTATAAGGACAATTCTTATGCGTCACAGCGTAATACGAGCAATGTGTACCAGACCCAGGAAGATGTCGAAATGAGATATTATCCTAGTGCTCCTCCAAATTTATAATGTATAAGGCCGTGAGGTTCGTCAAATTGAATGCGTCAGCGGTACCTCTTACAAACACACGCGTAGATTCGGCCGTGATGGTCCGCAATATTCTCTCAACATGCCGTAAGGACGTATAACCCTCGGACCATCTTATGCCGTGATGATTTTGCGTCACGCATTCGTTTATGTTTTTCACATCACTCGGTAATTGTCTGTATGTGTGCCGTGGGGCAACTATCCAGTAATCACACCATGACGAATCAACCAACACAACTGACACTTCTTTCTGTATGAAATTCCAATACTTGTCCGTCAAGCCTTACATGTCAGTAGCAATACTCATCATGATGATTCTCCTGTTACTGCTCGGGACAAACTGAGAGTTTACCCGCTGAAATCTATAATAACTTGACGTATGGCGTCAACCTCTATCACATTATCATATTCTACATACACGACAAAGTTTACCGTCGAGGTTAGGGCCTCACCGAAGCGTACTTCTACCCTGACGCTACCATGTTTCACCAAATTCCAATGAGTGTTACTGTTAGCCGAGGAATCTGGCGTAAGATCAAACGCAAAAAGATAATATCCCCAGGGATACGCTATGCGTGTAGTTGAATTACCCTGATTGAGAAAGTGAATGCCTGTCCCCGAGAATACTATATGATACGCGTCCACGCACAGGCCTGTATCGTCAAATTTAGGCTGTAGAGCTTTCAATGGTATTTGCACACCGTCAGCGTATAAAGCTGAATAATTTATGTTATAATTCTAGAAGTGAAACGGATTCAGAGCTCGATTTTCGTTGAACGCTTTATTGTCAACAGAACCGAGAATTATGCGCTTCGGTAGCTGGCCTAAAATTACATTGCCCAGAGTATCGCCGTGTACCTCCGCGTGAATTGATATAGACTTAACCTCGACACGCGTTAAAGGGGATTTTGCTGTAGATTTTGATAATGCTCGCGCGTGAGCTAAACGTATGCTCGGGGAGATGTTCGCGCGCCGTACGAGAAGCGACGCCTCAATACTGTGCGTACTGCAATCTTTTGAAGAAGTCATCAGACAGAACGCATCACTGGTGCGTACAATGCGTGATCGCATCTCCACAGCATTTATGAGAAATCGTTCTTTACTGAAAATGTCACAATGGAGATGGCCGAGCAGATCGAAATGCATTGCGCTCATTGAGGATATTTCGACGATTAGCAAGACCTACATTACCATCGGCTATATCATCCATTTTTCCAGCTGTATCACTGTACCATAGACAGCTTGTGAGATGGGAGCTTTTAGCACTGTGCCCGTAATTTAATAAGTTTTCAATGTGTGCCCTATAGTCGTAGGCGTTATTGGGCGGAGATACAAGCTTCTGATTGAGAAATACATCGACTTGATTAACCAGCGAATGAAATAATTGACAGCCCCCACTTTAATAGATGGGTCGAGTTTCGTGGCGTTCCTACGTATCCGGACACGTATACTTAGCATGGTGTGTGCAAGATCGATGTATTCATCACCCCGGCCATGTACCTCAAATTCTATCGATGAATCATCCGACACAGATAAGATCGGCTTGTAGTTCACCCATTGCATTCCTTCGATGGTCGTTTGAGTCGACGGTAGAGATAATAGCTCCAACTCAGACTTCAAGCACTCACACGAATGGGCTCGTGAAAACGACATTTTTTTGTCGAGAAGATATCTGATATGGTCCTCGCTCGCGTTGCCTTCTTTTTATTATCCTTCTTCTTCGACGACGCTGCTGTCTTCCTAACTGTTCTTTTTACGACTGCTCTGCTCTTACGCTTAACACAATTTGCACGTTTTTTCCTCAATGCAGAGGTTTTCTTTTGCGGTTTGATCTTACGCGTGCCGTAGCTACCGAGTGAATGCACAAGTTTATGAATTTTTGAAGGTTTATACACCGACCCTTGAATGATATTATTGAGTTTTTCTTCGGCTTTGCTCTCCAAATTCACCCCCGATTCGCGCAAACGTGATTTAAAGTCTCCTTAGGCTGCATCCCCGCGTCCATTATATCGCTCGCCATATTAAGGCCTGATCGGCTAGGCTCTTTCCATACCGCATGCGCCCCCTGCATTAAGAGAAGCACTGGGTGCCTGAATAGGCCACCGAGAGAACTACTGATGCCGTGGCCCCTCTGATTTGGTGATTCTATGTAAACGTGACTAATTCCGCCGTATCCTGTTGTCCCGCCACCAATCTGCGTGTTAAAGTAATTCATGGCTCTCTCTCTTTACTACAGTTAGGCTAGACGCTTGAATTGAAGTGTTACGGTTAGCGTTCCACCCTCGAATGGTATTGGTTCTCCGTATTCATCTCTGATAAAGATATCAATCTTTTGAAAGATGGTACGTAGGACAGGTATGTAGTGAGGCGGCGAAAAACTTTTGATTTTCACAGAGCCGTAATTATAATTGTAATCGACGTCTGAAGCTGGGTCCGCGCTAGACGAACCGAGCACCAGCGGAGCACGAGTGGAGCACGACACCAACTTTTGAGGCTTGTAAATCGCTCGTTCGAGACTTGGAAGTTGGTCCACACATAACGAATTGTGCTCGGCTCGTGCTCCGCCCGTCCTCGGTTCGTCTAGCGAAGACCCAGCTTGCAGGAACGACACGTAGCAATGGTGCATGTACATCGCCTGTAATGTAGAGCTCGCAGATATCGGTATAAACGAATAACATATCGGGTATACCGTTGATGAAGCTGGCCGGCTGCGGTGCGATATTCGGGCTCCTCACCACGAGACCCGTACAATGAGTTAAACCTAGAAATTTGGTAATTATGGGGGAAAATTGGAAAGCGTGATCTAGGTTTCTGCACGTAGTACAGACACGTTCAACGGAGACATAACCGTTATCTGTATACTTAAACTTTGAATGCCCTGCGATACACTGAATGTCGTTAATTGCTTCGAGTAGGCTGGTGACACTGTGGTATACCTCCGGTGGTACGCAAGCACGCTCATCTTTAAAATCGATCTGGGCCTCAAGATCAGGTGTCGTTACGTTCGTAACTAAGCTGATGAAGTTTTGTTCACCTTCAGGAGGTATATGCAAAATAGTCATCGGTACGTGGATTTCGGCTAAAGAACCGGCACACTTGCCATGTAAATTCACACTTTGTTGTAAGTGCGTGGTATATTGAGTGGTTCTACTGTTAGGGTAGAACTTCATGCTGCTATTGCTACGCAAAATTACAAAAAATCCATTAAAATGTCAATTAATTCATTAATCGTAGAAATGCCGTCAATCTCCTTGTCTTTGAGATAATGCAAAATGTATACGATAGGCCAGCTGCTCTCTGATATACGATGTATCTTAAGTAGTTTACTGCGCCAACCGCTCTCGTACCCTTTAGCAAAAGCAGCCTTTGCGCTACTGATACGAACGATATCGCCAGCCCTGTATTTTGGCGGTGACAATTGCGCTGGTTGCTCATATCGCCGCATTAGATTATCGCGCGCTTTTGCAGGTGTAAGCAACGTTACAGATTCTGGTGTCACTCTGATGCCGCTATCTATCGTACGATTGTACGCAGACGCTATATTCTGCAGAAGGTTAATATAACGTTTTAGGCGAGAATACATGAAGTATCACCACATTCTTTCAATGTTCGGTTAAAACGCTCCACAACAGCTGCCTTCACATCGCGATTACGCATTGCCCTGAACCGGACATTATGCTTCTGTAAGAAAACCCGAAAAACGGCGCCTGTGAACTTACGGCCCTTGTCAGTCTGTAGGCAAATGGGAGATCGGCCGTTCGTGCTTTTAGACGAACGTATACGCGCCAGAGCGTTAGCCACTGCTGATGTAGTCTTGTCACGCACGGGTTCAACCTACGCGTACTTGCTGAGCACATCTATGACCACAAGGAGATGAGTATAGCTGTCGTTATAACGACAGCTATAACTTTGAGTTATAACTCGCTCGCGTAAAAGTTATAACTTTTAAGCGAGCAGAGATCTACAAGATCAGCCTCCCAAATATCATCAATGTTCCACACGTTGTAGACCCGTCGCGGAAATCGCCGACGAATCACTCTATGCTTAGTGATAGCCTCCTGCGATTCGAGCCATTGTATCGTTTTTTCGGAGGAAATTTTCTTCTTACGGCTGACACGCAAAAGTTTAGTAGCACCGGAAAAAGAAGCTTCGTGGGACGGGTCGAAGTATATTTTTTCAAGTACTTTCATACTGACAATTTAAGAGAAGCCCGAGCGCTTCGTCTTCACGTCCCATGCCCGCTTTGTAATTTGTTGCTCTCGCTACCGCTGTAGAACTCAGCGTGATCGGTAGCATCGGCATCCGCGCCATCATCGTCCTCGTTGGTGGTGGTGCTGTCGTCACGCTCGCATAATGTTGAATTGGCTCGCGTTTCCTGCCATAGTTCAATTTCCTACAAATTCCCGAGGCGCTTGTATCGAGCATAAAAAAATTTGCAAAGGCTCTACGGCCCGACGGTTCCGCCACCTTTCTTGTGCGCATTGCGTCATTTACAAGATCAACAATATTTGAATAATTGATTATTTTCCAGTCGACGGAAACCACGCGGGCTGCACCCATGAAAAATTCGCCACCGACGCGTCGTGTAGCCGTGGTAATGAGAGTGTCGCCTTATTGCGAAATTTCGCAGGTATGCTCTCAACGATAATGGAATCGTTCAGCCGTGCTGCTGCTGCTGTAGATCTTATCGCTGTAGGGATACCGTTTTCTTGTTCCTTTACAAGATCATGATACATCTGTGCTTGTTAGCTGTGGACGAGGCATAGATAGCGCTGCAATACGGACAAATACGGTAGCCACTTTTCTCGCTCATCGGTACACTCGCTAGATTTCAAAATAGCGCTCATCTCTGCATCCAGGCGATTAAGCGTTACCGCCATTGTTTTCTCCGCATGATTCATAGCTCGTGTCTCGTTATCATCTTCGGCGTTATGCCGCCTGTGGGAAACTAGTTGTGATAGCCGCTCTTCCGGCACCAGAACCATTTTCCGCGCATGCTCCAATATTTGGCAATCAGATTTGACAATATGGTTCCGAGTATCGGGACCAGAAGTAGGGGCAAAAATCCGCCGCTTCGAACGACAAACTTCTTCTTGCTTTTCCAACAGCCGTTATTCGAGGCTAAGCGTCGGAGAAGGGGTGCGTGACGTCGCAGCTTTTTCCGCTGATTAAATTTGAGAGGAATATAACGCCGAAGAACGTTCAATGCGCACTCGCAGATGCAGCGTATTATGCGGGAATCAGCCTTCCGCAAAACGGTCCCGCGTTGCTCGTTACTGAGAGGCTGAAGGGCGTTTAATATCGCAACGCTCTTCTTACAGAGAGGCGATCCGTTGCGCTCCATCACAGACGATGAACTGGTAATTCTGCGCATGTGTCGGCGCTTTTAAATTTCGCGGCACGTAAACGAATTGACGAGGATCATCGGGAAAAATGCATGTACGGAATCGACAATTGTCGGGTGTTGATTGCTTCAGGTCTAGTAACAAATAACCATGCAGCCTAGACGTCGCGTCGTAATAGGATTCCTGTAAGAATCGAAAGTTTTCGGGACATATTTGCCCCGCCAAGTGCTGAATTTGTGGACGATCTCGAGGAATTTCGAAAATAACGATATAATTGGCATACAAAGAGATATCCCTCTGACCAGGGCCCCGGTGAAACAGGTTTTGCGTTATAAAAATAACGTTCAGGTTCTTATGATGGTTGCCTTTGGTGAATAGATCAACAATGTTATGATTTGACGCTTCGCGCATTAGAGCATTGATAATCAAGAGTTTAGGACGGGGATCGTTTGCATTATCGCCGGGTTGGGGTAACCCCTCGCGAAATTCTATAGTGCTACCGTACTCCGTATATGCTGTTTGCCACTCGGAGTAATATAATATTATTCTCTCGAGGGGTTCACTGTTCATACAGGCGATAAATTCAAGACATTTTTTCACGAAATACGTCGTACCTCAACCTGTCGGCCAGCATATCATAGAAGACCAAGGATGCTGCCACCTCGTATCAATCATGCTAAATGAGGAAATTTACGCCCTACTCTATTTCAAATAACATATCTTGTAAATGTAACTGTGTAAATATATACTCTTGTATATGTTAACACAATTACATTTACAAGATATTTTTATAATTATATTTTACAAGACAATTACAATACGCGTGAAATGTTTTTATAATAGTCGTTAACCATATGGTAGCGAACCATATTCTCCGTCACGTCTTCGGTTAACACTCGATGGTTTACACGTTTTGTCTTTGCTTCGTGCGATAACCTGATGGAGCTCGGTGGACCTAATAGCGTCGTATCTCAATATAACGAGATCTTCTCTATTGCTGTTCCGGAATAGAGTCACGGTCGGGGGGGGGGGGGGGGTCACGCCACTGGAAGGTTCGAAAAATTAACGAACTCTTCTTCGTCCTGTTTCACGAAATGCACTCGTGATTTATTAAAGACTGCGCCGGCACACTTGCATGGTGCTCCAGATATGAGTATGTTGAGGATTACAATCCGAAAAATATTTAACATTGCGACGTATAAGTCGCAAGCCCGAGCTGCGATCCATCGCGTCGGGATCGATTGTCATACCACGCCTCGGTCAGGTAGGGAGCTGCGTTACTGACATGCGGTAACGCACTCATCAGATAGATGGCTGCCTAACCCTTCGATGGGGCGGGCGGGCGAAACAAAACAAAAACAAATGAAGACGTTTACGTGGTATTTCCAGAAGGGAAAAGAGAAAAAAATGAAATCAGATAAAAAACTTATTGTTGTGAAGTAAATAGTTATGAAAAAAGGAAAGGTAGGGGAAGAGTACAGAAAAGAGCGCCAAAATAGCAGTTTAAAAGGGCGAGTGTTTGCCATAGACGGCCTAGTTGATCTGACTTCAGAACCTAGAGCGAAGTAACAAGTACTTCTAGACACGACTACTGGTCATCCGATAAGGAAAGTGTCTTAAGTGGAAAGGGAAAAGCAAAGGGTAAAGAGGAAAGAAAAACTCGCCACTGATACCTCACGACTACTGGTCATTTCGATAAGGAAAGTGAGGGTATCAAAACTATTTTTTGTACACTTATGGCAAGTACTGGTCGTATGATAAGGAAAGCGAGGAGTAAAGGGAAATTGAAACTAAATAAAATTATAATAAAAGGGAGACTTCTCGCGACTACTGGTCGCACGTTAAGAAAAGCGAAAAGTAAGGGAAACTCAAATCAATTATAATAAAAGCCAAAGATCAGGAGATTGCATCGAAACATAACACTCAGCGAATACATACGCGGCGAGACACACTCACCCAGATATAAAACACACACACACACACATACGCATGCACACACACACACATCTAGACGAGAGATCCCCTGAGTCACCTCAGGGCCGAGATCTACCGCGGCGGAATCGATGGTACGGGAAGTTAACGCGCGCCGGTAAAGGAGAGAGCCGCGTTGCCGAACCGTGACAACACGAACACGACGGTAAAACAGTCCGGACAAATTCGCGGACAAAGAACACTAGGGTTAAATGACTCCGAAAAAACAACGCAAACACATACACAAAACAAAGTAAATATTGTATCGAGGCACAGTAAATTTAATAAATTGTAAATTATTGAAAAGCAACGAGAAAACACCCGAATCTACATTAATTTACCCACTAATCGAGTCCCGAACAAACAAATTTTATTTGTAGCGAGGTGGCCCCCGTTATAACATGGATAACCGCACGCTTTTCTTAGGCAAGTTCCCCGCGAGAGATGCAACCGCGTTTTCCAGAGGTCCACACAGAATGATTAGAACCGCGATAAACAGAATGGTCCGTAGCGATAGAAGTAGAAGAGATACTCCAAGAGTTAAAATACACTTGAGGAGATTCGTGAGATAAAACCGTTGAGGAGATCCGAACTTATAAAACCGTTGAGGAGATCCGAACTTATAAAAACCGTTGAGGAGCTCCGAACTTATAAAACCGTTGAGGAGATCCTAACTTATAAAAACCGTTGAGGAGATCCGAACTTATAAAACCGTTGACGAGATCCGAACTTATAAAAACCGTTGAGGAGCTCCGAACTTATAAAACCGATCAATTTAACTCGGAGGTCGATACCTTTATCGACTCGTCCTTGACGAAAAGGAAGCCGCTAGAGCTATCTAAGAGGTTCGACCAGTGGTAATGAGAACATGAAACCGAGGAGACAACGCGAAATCCGCAACAATTGCCGACAATGAAGGATCGTATAGAAGCGTAGTTAATGAATGAGCTGTTTGCACAATTCAGCGTGATACCCTTAACCTTGCAAACTTCACTCCCCGAGCCTTCAGGCGTGCGTACGATGAACGCATAGAATTTATGACCACCGGAAGTGAAACTTTTTATGTAGCTACCGTCACCATAGGCGGTTAGTTCATTAGTTAAAACGCCAAGCAATTGCCCTGTGGGAGGGCTCGTATTCGCCGGCTTGCCCTAGCGTTATATAAATAACGAAATCGGTATCGCAGTTCAAAGCCCGTCTGCCGAGTCCCTCCAAGTAACTGTAAATCTTTAACCGTGCTTGCGCCGTGGTGTACGCAGCAATTACAGAATTCGCTATACTTGAAGGTGCCACAGCCTCATCGACTTTAACCCAATTCACATACTGAATTTCATTGTTTACGGGTAGTATTCTGGCAACTTCATATTCGGGTTTTGATGGCTTTTCCATAAGTTTTTTGCGCGACATCCGTTTGCGGGAGGTTTTCGCGCTGGCCGAATTTTCCCCATAACGAATTTAGATATAACTCAGTGACTGAGCGCAACCCGCGATTTTTGACTATTGCCTGACTATTCAAACAGATCCCTTGGGACTGTTGAACGTTAGCGATATACTGCTCCCGTGCGGTTACATCGGTTAAACAATCTTTAGGCCAGCCACTCGCCTCCTGCTTGATCTTCAAAAAGCTATTAATGTACTCGACAAATAGCCCTGCTGATTGCGTATCGCGATTGAATTGCGTTACCTCGTATTGCCAGATTTCGGCAACGTGAAGTATGGCGTAGCCGCATGAGACGGCTTTACGCAA
>JAPYZJ010003847.1:0-15119 GCA_030522765.1 Ophioninae sp. B BG-2022a | reverse complement strand
CTCTCATCGTACTGTGGCCGTTTTTCTTTTAAAGCACGGCTCAGGCGCATCAATTGCGTTCTATGACGCTCACCTGTGATGGTTTCAGACGGTTTCAGGCGCTCATCATAAATTACGCCAAGTTGGTCACACAAAACGCAAAGCGTAACGTTTGAGCTATTTTGAGCCATGGAACCATTCCCAACACGTTCTGTCACTAATGGCCGTTTTACCATAAGCATCAAAGATAATCCGGTGAGCTTTAGCCGCAGATTTTTTCATATTGAAATAAAAAAGCAATACTTCCCGCGAATGACGAGAATTCGGTTTAAATTCGGACATATTTAATAAATATTTTATTATGATGCAAACACAAATTAAGTTATATCAAAACAGGGTTATATTTACAAATGTCAAAACAAAGTGTGTGACATCTGCGATTAATATATTTCAACTTCTACCTACGACTACCGCCATCTTTTGAAAAACGGCGGGAGCAAAGTTGTAGACCTAATCATATATTTGTATACAAATTTCATGTATTCTTTCTGATCGTGGCGCATACTACATAATTTTTGAGACTGAAAAAACTCGAGGAAAAAATTACAGACTGAATGCCTTTCGATTCAATGAAATGATTGTATGTCTGCTTAGCAAGCATTTGGATTTGTAATTGACGGGGAAATAAATAATATCGATGCTAGAGAAAATTTTGTTCAATCGTTTTTGGAAGTTTTCCATACACGGTTGGACCGCATGTGTTGGTACAGTCCACATCTGACTGCTGAAGAAAGAGCCTATATCTCTCAGATATTTATTTTACAGAAAGTACAAATCAGTGAGCTACGTGAAATCGCAAAAGGTTCGATGGTTACCTATCAGTTGAGTTGGCCACTAATCGAGAGATGTCTCGACCTAGCCGTGATAGAAACACGCATTTTGATTCGTCATAAATTTCAATCCATCAGTAAATAGCCGAAAAAGCTGCTAAAAACTATCGTTCGAACAATCGTCGATAATCGTGACTTAATTATTTATATATATATATATTCCGGCAATTTTCACGCCGATTTAAATAGACCGTGAATTTCGATTAAGAGAAGTAAAGAGGAGGATAATCTCCATAAGCTTTCTTGATATTTCTCGCATTGACTGGATTTCATATAAAATAGCGTATTACTTCGAGGCTTCATTGAAGCTGTCCTTATTTTTTGTAACGAACAAAGGTAAATCCAGCAAGGGTATTGGAGAATCGACGTTTTCAAATCTAGCTCCAATTGAAGGGCTCTTCCGTTTACGGTGAACTATTAGAGGGTGGTGGGTTGCGGATCTGCTGGACCCAAGATGTTGCTAAGGAGCGGTTACCATGTATAACAATGTCCTCGGCAGCGAAGCAGAGAGGAGGAGAGAGAGAGAGAGCATCAGAGTGGGAGATCGAAATATATATTGCTGGGTATACAAGACCGGATAGGCCAAGTGATGTTGGGGGTGATTTGTAACTTCGTCCCATAGAATCGAAGACAAAGCATACGCTGCTTCTCTCTCTCCCTCTCTCTCTCTGCGTACAAGATTGTTAGTGCTGGTGTTTTTCCCAACGCGTTCTCGATAAACCCGTTCATCATTCCTTCCAACCCTGGTTCCACAATCATATGAAGGGGCCATCAAGCCCCCCAGAAAATCGTCCAAGACATTCTTCAGCTTTGGATCTTGCTCGTTTGCGTTCCATTCCAGCGACTACTTTTCTCCCCATTTTTTTGTCAAACATCGCCACGATTTATTGAACACGTGTAAATCGATATTCTTATGTTCATTCCAGTGGCTCTTGAATTAGCTTACATGCACATAACGTCAACGACACTTCACGGTAGTTTATCGGGTTTACTTCGTAGGTATGTAATTAACCATCAACGGTCACCGAGGGTAAAATTGCCCCAAACACCATTTTTAATGATTAGTCCAGTTTTCGTGAATTATCTTTCTTCATTTCAAGTACAATCTTTCATGATTATCGTTCTTTATTTAAATCCGGAATGGACCTTCCTCAAATACAAAAATTAATAATTTTTGTTATACCCTTTACAGAGCGTTTTTCGCCTTCAAGTGTCATATCTGCAGATAATCACCCGTACATTTTGCAGGGGTAGGTGGGGTAAGACGGGGACTTTAAGGTATTTCATAAACAAAACCCGCTGTTTTTTATTGCACAAAGTGGGCACTTTTATTTAAAGAATAATCAGTCTTTGTTTGTTAAATTATAATCAGTCTAAACACAAATATATAGTTCTTCTCATAGAATTATTAACTTTAAAACAAAAACGAAATCTCCCCATCTTGCCCCACCTATAGGGTAAGACGGGGTACCCCTTGGGGTAAGATGGGGTATTGAATCTTTATTGGTTGAATGGCTAGCTTCATTTGCTCTTCACTCCAGTCCCCTCTATTAGTTTTTCGTTTGTATTCTCAAACCATAACCTTAAAAAAAATTAACCCGATTAGCAACGATTTTTTCCAACCAAAGTGAAATACAAGATGTAACAAAAAAGCGGGTACGATGGGGTACCCCGTCTTGCCCGCAAATAGATCCCCTATCTTTCCCAAAGTAGTCTCCTAAGGGATATTAAATTTTTTGGGGTTATAAAACCAAGCAGGCCGAAACGATTTCATGAGTTTATAATAGTTAAATAAACAAATATCAATACAAAATTATGTTACACATATTGTATTCCATACATTATGAACAGTCACGCACTTTATATACGTCAAAAATTAGATGAAACCACTTAAAATTAGAAAAAAAAACATACCAAGACGCAACATCCATACCATGGACCAAACTTCATGCGACACTAACAAGTTCTGCTAAATACCGTCAGATGGCGTCAAAATAAATTTTCCAGCGTTTCTGTATCATCGGTTTTGGTATAGTCCCCATCTTACCTCGCTACCCCGTCTTACCCCATCTTCCCCTACATAAAAATTGAGAATTGCAAGAGCTATGCTTTTTTAAGTAAAAAGGTATTTTCTTAACGCATTGACTATTTATTGAATGTTGTCGCCATTTTAAAATTCGATTAGAATATCGTACCGCAAATGCGACGTTCTAGAATTATCAAACTAATATCCTGAATTTTCATGAGACACTCAAAGCGATAGGCCAATATGGCAATATTGTCAATCGTCAATATTGCCATATTGGTAATCATTTAAATATGGCTGGGGTTATCGCGACCCCCAGACTCCCCACAAAATAGGAAAACCTTCAAAAACCCTACAGAAACTCCATGTTGTAACCCTACATTATAATAGTATTGGAATATTCTGTATTGATTGCTATACATAGCTGCGTTGTTGATACAGATCATCGGTATCAGAAATATAAAAATGTCTGCCGGTAGCAATAGCTCGAGGTAATCTTGTAGCTACATCACATAGCAATGTATCGGCAACGATGAATGGAATATTCTAACAGTGACCTCCAGAAGGAAGATCGATTTCGTTGATATTTGTTTTAATGCAAAAGGCCTTTATTTCTTTGTGTGTAAGGTGCAAGTATTTTTCACGTAAGTTTGGAATTTACGAGATGAAAAAAATTTGGAATTCATAAGCGTTATTCGATTATTACTGCGGCACCTTTGAACATTGAAAAAACAGTTTTTGAGGGATTAGAAAATAAAGCAAATTTTGGAAAATCCTTTGTGACTTGGAGCAATTCAAATTGAAGAGGAAATTCCAACCTATCGTGCAAGAAGCACAGATTAAGAGTAAACTTATCATCACAACGATAGAACCGGGTATAAAACTTTAGACCAGTTTTTATCAAAACAATAATTTTTGAACGGGTGTGCACGATGTCGCTGAAAGGAATCGAGTCCGAATCCTTTCTGATATCCGATGAAAGGATTTGCTTAAATTTTGGTGCAGTCATTTGGTGCAGTGGTAGTAGAGTTTGGGTCAGGTGTGCCCACTTTCCAATGTGAAGTTCCAGAATTGAAGGATGAGGGTTAAAGCGACAATGGCTAATCCAATACTTGTGGGATAGGGTGTTTATTCAACTACCTATTAATTAAAGAAGACTGCCAAAAGCTTAAGAACGGATTCCGTCGGGTCGCACGATTTTCTCGCGATAACTTGTCGTTCATCTTCACTGCGAGAAACGACAAAGCAGCAAGTGTCACAAAAATGAGACGCGGCGGTGATTGCAAAGTTTCAAAAGCTTTTACCGGCACAATATCGTGTCTCCGGAGCATCGGTCGAACCTCTTCGTATTATCGATACAATTTTCGATCAGAGGACATTATCGAGAGTAAAGCCGTTGATAAAAATGAGTTCGTTGCAACGGATATCCTCGGACTTTCGTATTTACGTTACGATTTTTGATTAGTACATTTCAGTTAGCCAATTTCAATTCGACTCGAAGGCGGCGTTGCTCCGTCGTGCAATCAGCAACAAAATAACCCAATGGCAATTCGATCTGGCGTTCACTCTGGAACAGCGCGGCCGAAAATTCTCCACGCGTTCCTTACTTCTGATTAAAATCAATTTCGAATCTTTATTATTTTCCCGATAATTCAAAGCGTGTAAACAGTTTCGGTATACTTGGTGAAACGGTGGGATGGGGCGCGTGTGTGGAGCTGTTTTAGGCTGTGTACAAGTGTCTCAAAGCATTATAGCTGCAAGTAGAACGAAGCCAGTATGGGATGGCAGAGTGAATTTGTAACTTGGACCGCAATCCCATTAGTGAAGAAGGTGGGGAACGCCCGATGAATTTCCGGAGAGTGTACCAGAGGTTAGACTCCGGAACAGAATAGAATGGAGGGAAGGCAGCAGCGGGAGTTGAGGACCAAGCGATGCCAAGCTATTATCATAATTTCCAGTCAAATGCAATGTATAATCACTCACGCTGTTCATTGCCGAGCGTCACTGTTTGTCAGAATTGTTTCGTCCTTGATTCCCCCTCGAATTTACAACACCCTTTACGGAACTTTCCACCAAAACTTCCCTAATTACCATTTTCCCCTGATCCGAACCGCTACGACTTTTCGCAATTTTTCGCATTTTTCGACTTTTCGCAATTCGATTTCTGAACCGGAATAAACATCAAAATAAAACGTGAAAGTAGATCGATGCACCTTGTTTCGTTTTGTTATTTTTTCGGTGTTGACTGCGCATTGTGTTCTGTGTCGTCGTAAAAATTGGCAGTGACGTTAGGCCCTTCGTGGCGTCATTCGATTGCGTCATGTATCACTCCTAAGTCGTCAAGTCAAAACATCAGGCTTGGGATCGCACCAACGTAATAACTTTTAAAAAGCGTACTGTTTTTCTTCTTTTTAAAGGTGATTACGGAATGTCTGAGGACTTATGGGGGAACTAGGGCCAAAACGAATACGATATAAATACGTTCAAATTAAATAATATCTACTTAATGGGAATTTCATTTTTTTACATTAAACTATATTTATGAATTTTTCGATTAAAAAAAAGTATTTTTGGTTGTTACTAAATATATATTTTCAATTTAACCTACTTTTTCCCATCTAACCCCATATGCAGGGCCAGATAGAACGTACGTAATTGTCTCTTATCAATACCAGCAATTCGAGTGAAGTGAACTGTGAGTAAACATTATCAAGCTAGGCTTACCCTATCTTACCTATAAGCCTATAGCTTATTACCTATACCTATAATACCTATTACCTATTATATATTACCTATTACCACCTACCCCACCTACCTATACCCTTCATATATCTTACCCCAGATATTTTTCTTGCACGAATTTGCGTGATCGTTTTTTAGCAATTTATTTCTTTTTCTTTCGATTCATTATCTTCGAAAGGCTGTGGAAAGTTGTTCGCAGAATAAATGAAAGAGGTACAAGGGATGGTTCGAGGATCATTCGAAGAATATGCTAGTGGCTGTGAGGAGATTCATATTCCTTGAAATATTTTTTCGCTCTTCGGCGGATTCAGAATTACTTGGAGAAATGAAATTTCAGGTTCGATGTTATTCACACTGTTAATAAAATATAAATGTTTTTTTAACTGTGCTGTTGAAGGTTCAAAGTTAGTAATGAAGGTATTAAATAAGGTTATAAACCATTTAAAGTCAATCTTTTTTAATTTCAATACCTCAAATTCCATGAAATATTGAGGCTTTTATAAAAATGAATTCCCTATGAATTATTATAATATTCAACGGACAAAGAATTTGATACATCATAGAGTTTTAGATCGACCTGAGAATCTAATAGATGCGTTGGTGCAGAGGTATGGGCCGAGAGAGATGGAAAGGGGAGGGAAGGATGTTAAAAAATTAAGAAGCTAAGCCGAGATAATACGAAGCACGTTTCAAGGGGCTCCTGGAGATGGTGCTTTTCGTCGACTTTTTTAAACAGTAATAAAAGTTGAATCTTTTGCAATTCCTCCTCTCGTTCATAGTCATGGTACCCCGTATGAAAGTGGCTTTTTTAAACCCCCTTTCCTCATACTTTGCGAATTTTCTATGAATATAGCCGGCATTGAGGAACTTTCAATTTTCATCGCTCTTACTCTACCTTTCAAGGTTCGTTGATATGCGACGAAGCGCAGTTTGAAAGCTATTAACAACTCTTGCACTCGCATTAATTTTCCATTTCGTCGAATTTGCACAAATTCAAAGAGGAATAAGCAACTTTTTTTAATTTACGTCAGAAAAATTGTGTCTATGCATTTAAATGATTGATGTTGAGCCACCACTTCGACAGACCGATATTTGCGAATGTTTTTTCTTTTTTATTTATTGTTATTTTTTATTGTATATTTTTTGTTTCCGCCATGCGTCCTTAAGGTTTTCGTGGATTGACTTTTCCCCATGGAACTTTAGCTGCCATTACGTACACAACTGTCATTAGCTGTAAACAGAACAATTCGGGTCAAGTGTGCGCACTTCGAAATTTGAACGGTCGTCAGGATTAATAGATAAGGCTTGAAATTATAAAACCACACTAGCCATATAGGGCGTTTATCTGAGACTAATTACCACATTAAGAAAACTTAAAAAAAAAACTTCACTGTTGCTCAAAAAAAGGGTCAGCTAAGAAAATTCAGAAAGAACTTGATACATATCGCGGGTATCATATCGCACCTCTGTGGGGTAGTAGAATGTGCCCGGAATGTGTGCGAAGTTTTGAAAAATTATCAATATAAAAGCAAATATACTAACCAAAACAAAACTTATAAACCTTCAGAAAAGGTAATAATGTTTCGAAAAATGGCAAAATAGTTGCGCGTAAAGCTATCCGAGATTAGACTGGGAGATAAGTAGAGGTTAACGAGACTTTGAGATTGACCCCATTAATAAATCATCATCAATCAAGTTTGTACAGCACAAATTTATAATCTTTTCGCGAAAGATGAGCGCTGGAAAGTGTATGCACGCGCACACTTGCCCTCGCTCACTTACCCCAGCAAGACAAAACGCTGATAGGTATCCATAACTCTATCAGCGCCGAATACAACTTTAAAGTTTTTACTCATCGTTAAGTAAGTAAAAACTTTTCCGTCTAGTTACTCCACAGCGGTGGGCAGAATTCCCCGCAACGTGGGCCAAGGCAGCGCATTGTGAATGTTCTCAATTCTTTTTTCAATAAGAAAGGATTAAGATTTTCCGTGAAGTTTCTTGATTTTTAATGAATTGGATAAGTGCTTTATCTGATTAATATTTATGTATTATTCTAACTGTTATCTTTTGAGCTTGACACGAGCCTTCGAATTGCAAAGTGCGCACACTTGACCCCACCGACTATGTACACGTATATAGTCTTCGTAATTTGATCACTTTTATCAGCTTTCGTCTCGATCCTGACACGTCCAGTCAGTCCAAAGAGTAACTATGATCAAAATCCATTTTTTTACCCTTGAGTGACGTAAGTTCCCAAGTGACGTATTTCCAAGAATTGAAAGTAGAGCAAAGAGGAAGAATCCTTAATGGTGGTGAAACCTAATACATGCGTGAAAGCTGACTTCTGTGCAAGCCTGCACATGTTCTTGTGCAACCTCACGGACCTCAGGTACAAAATGCTCGGTTTGACCGTTATATACCTGCCGCTCGAAGGAAACGATCAAACTGTGGAGGAGGTAAACACCGATAAGGAGCTTGTAAAACGTCTCGAGGGAGTAGTAGTACATTGGACCCACCAAATCAGATTGGCCCTTGGCGACCAGGATCAAACCACTCCTCACGAACTTCTCTGCCTCAATGACGAGTACGACTTCTGGATTTATCGATGTAAGCTACGTATGCCTAGTATCGGTGTGTTGCTGTCTCTGATTGAATTTCATTGAAACCCAGTGTGAAAATAATATATATTGCAAGTAATATATTTGCAAGGGTAACTTGGGATAACGAAGTTGGAGACTTTGTTGCACAATTGTGCAATACGTATTCTTTTCAATATGGTTTTTTTTATTACACATTTTTTGCAAGCAAAAAAAATCTGTGTGGTTAAAAATAGTGGATGGTTTTTTAAACGGAGGTAATTTTAATCCTTTGAAGTATGATTTCCTTGCACTTTTTTCATTTATTCACATCTTAACGTATTTAGACCCGGTTTTTTGCATTTTTTAGTTGATATAGTAATGCAAGAACATGAAAATAGAGTTTAATTGTTATAATTGTATATAATATAAAATTTATGTAGAAACAAACTAGACAAAATTTTGTTTTTTCGGAAAAACTAATTTTTGAATAATCTGTCTAAGGAAATAACTTGAAACATGGAGTAAGTGAGATTTTGGGGGAACTGATTACGAATCTGCTGTCAGATTTGTGGAATACAAAATGGCAGACGTAAAAACGTAGGTAACTATACGAGAATATTGAAGAAATCTTTCCTAAGCGTTTTGGCATTCGTTATTTTGCATACGGCATTTCGAGTTTCAAAAATCTGGTAATGGTTGTGTAATCAACGACCCCAAAAACCTCCAAGTAAGACATTTTCAGGATCTTACGATCATTTTTCACCTAACGTTCAACGGGTTAATGGAAAATACGATACTGACTGTCAGTGTGATTACTAAGCTTTCGTATCACCGTGCACTTTTTAATCTTTGAAAATGTCGGTAATTGGCATTTTGAAGATTGTGGAAATGACTTAAAAATATAATTTGATTTTGAATTGCAAGAACACCCTCTTTGAATACCGATTTTGATCCGTTAGCTCAACAAGTAAAATAAAAATATAATTTGTTTAGCTTAGGCAAAAAAATAAACGAAAAACATCGAATTAATATTGACACTTCAGCTTCCGTATGACTTTCATATACCGTAAAATAGGGCTACTTGGACACCTTTCTTTCACTTTCACATTCAAAGAGAACAAATAAATTTGGGGCATGTCCATCGTACCGACCTAACCGGTAGAATTATATAGCTACCATAAATTATTGAAAATATTCGAACAAAGTAGTGTTCAAGTAGCCTCGTTTTTGGGGCTACTATATTGCTTTTGTGGGAAAATCACTTACTTTGCATGTTGCGTGGTCAAATTTCCCCTCAAAATGTAACTGAAGGTTTACGAATGTACATTTTACAGTATACGTATCTATTTTACCGAATGACGATTGAAAAACACGATAAATAATATAACCAAATTTGTTAAACTATTTAACAAACCACTATTATATAAAATAAATTGTTTATTATAAACAATTTATTTCTACTTCCCGGCATCTTCCGTACCGTACTTCCGTAGGTCGAGGCATTTCGATAGTTTCTATGGCTAGGCTTTTTTCTTTGACATCCCCGTCCCAACTGCATACATAGCTCTTTTCATATATTCTTGTTTGTAATTGATGTAGGGTTTTGACCCTGGAGTTTTTTTTATGCGTGCGCACCATTTTTGAACCCTAACTACATGAAGCAACAAGATACAAACACAAAATAAACGAAATCTATGCTTACCGGACTTTTATGTCACAGTTTCTACATGAATGAAGTTGTGTCCAAGTAGCACCACTTTGCGGTAATTCGTAGAATATTCGTTACGAATGAGTCGAAGGAGAAAAATTTTGACGGTATTTTCGAAGTTCCTTCGCGGCAATTTGCTATTTCCGTTGAACATTGCGATGGGCGAGAATGACATTTTGGGCGTACCGTCAAAGTTGGTCGAATATTTGTCATAACTCGACGCAGTTGGTACCCCGTTGAAAAAGGGAGCATGACGCGATGCACGACGTGGATAACCCGCAGAGGGGAATTCCGTTGCTTGTTTATTATGTTTGCGGTGGACGCGTTTCGTCAGTTATGCTGGCGGCAAAGAAAATTCTCGCACGTCAGTCCAAGCCCATTTAAAATTAGTGCGAGCGACAAAGGGAGGAAATGAGAAAGACTGAGATAAACGGAACGAGCAAGAGAGGGAGAGAAATGAGAGAAATTAAGCGGAGACGAAAAGTGAGGAATAAGGGAACGAGGTAGAAAGCAGGGAACAGAATTAAAACGTACTAGACAAGGTACAAGTCTCGGGACTGGATCATGTTTCCCAAAACTGAAAGAACCACCAGCAGCGTACCATGCGCCGAGAATTCACCTCGTAAAACTGATAGATACATGCACCGGTGTACCAATCGCGTAGAAATTTCTCGAATAGCATTTCCATCTCATACGCCGTGTTCCATGTATACGTTCTTTGAAATTCAACCTTTTATTAAAGTTACGATCGAATTACTTATCCCCAGTTAATTCATTGAAAGAAGGTTATGTAAGCTATTGAATACGCGCATAATTATAATGCCAAATTGAGAAGGATACCACGATCAACGTTCTACAAACATTCAAATAAATTTATCCACATTAGTATCACCCATAATTGATTTATAAAAACATATTAAAATTATGTAGAAGGAAGCCCAAATGACAGTATTTTTACAATGAATACCCATAATTATGAATATTATTATTCATACAAAGCGAGTAATTATTATAATTATTCGGCCATGGCCATTCATAAGGAAATCTTTGAAATACAGGGAAGAAAAATTAAAAAGAGTTTTTAAAAATTTATTTCCAGGAAGTATTATTTCACAGAATTATTTGGCAATTTTGTAATTTTATTGTTATCACAATTTTATATTTAAAAATTATATGACTCGAAGGTACTTGCTAAATGGCATATTCATAATTATTTCGAACCTTTGAACCAATAAGTTACAAGAATGAAGAATTAAAGGGAATGGAGGGTGAGTGGGTGGGATTCCGCTAACGAGGAATTCATATGGGGAAAACAGACTGAGATAAAGGGCGAAGAACTGGACTCGCAATTACGTAAAATGTAGTGGCTCGTTGGCAGGAAATCCCAGCTGACTCTGTGTAATGAAATAACCATCTACACAGTCATCTTAAAGCCGGTGTAGACTTATCGAATCGTTCCCTGGGTCCGTCTATTTTTTCAACCATTTTTTCGTTCGCTGGGGCGGTCGAAACTTGATTACTTGATATAATTATCACTGACGTTCTCATTTTCTGCTTATTTAGAACCATGGGTCGATAAACGACTAGGGACCATAAAAATGTTAAGAATTATATAGCCTTCTTGTTCAGGAGCAACGACACGGGATTCCACTTACCGGGAAAAGCTTTTGGAACTTTTCTGAAATAAGGTTGGCCGCAAGGAAGTTGAATTTCAAAAATGCGTAAAAGTTCTCTAAATACCTTTAACAATATTCTGCATGCAGATTTTGAATACTTCAACAGTTAAAATCTCGTTTAGCAAAAAAAAAACAACTCCAAATATTGTCAGTAATTACTAAAATGATTTGGAAGAAAGTCTAGACAACGTACTTTGTCACGTCCTGAGAACGCGGGGGCATACGTTCGGAAGGGACGTGGACATATATTTCTAATTTCCCTTTTTCTTGCCTACGCCGCGTGCAATAACACGAGATGAGGGTAAAAAAGGGGTAGCGCCTTCCATGGGCTGGAACTAAGGAATTGATAGAATGACTTGTTATTAAGGAATAATTCGACAGACTTGTAGAAACTTAACTAAGGTTTATTACAAGCCATAGATTGAATCTATCATATTGCGGATTACAATAAAGAAATTAAAAAAGAAGCTTGGAGTACATGAATCGGAATAAAAAAAATGATCTTTCACTTATATTTATCGGTTGTGTATGCTGTGTGTGCGTGTGCGCTCGCGATGGATCAGATGACGCTCGCAAGAGTTCGATTGTCACTCGTATAAACAAGAGCCTTCGCTGGTGACTTCTCGTATATTAATCAATAAAAGAATTGAAACTTAACGAGAGACTTGGATCTGATTGTTACAGATTCTATCGGGATAATGATTTGTGGGAGAAAGTCTTTCCCGATTTGACCATGGGGAGGGGATTGATTGTGGGGAAGGAACCATAGAGAGAAGGAAATTTGGTGATGCAATTTCTTAGGGATCGGTCAGTAGGGCTTGCCGATAAGAATTGGTTAATATGATTGGTAGCAAAGAGGTACGATTCTACATACATAGCTTGATTCGAAGAATCGGCTTTGTTAGTTCTTTGGTGAACGGATTACATCATAGAGTAAAGAAGTCTTTGTGTCGACTTTTGGTTCCCAGGCGCGTGTCGCCGCTAGTTTGATACTCGAGATCTGAACACGGGAGAGTTTTGACTCGTAACTTTATAACCGTGATGATTTTTTTCAAGCAGATATATACGGGGTTACGAAGAAAGAGACCGGAAATCTGTATGATCTCGTGAACGCTGTGTAGTTTACGTTAGGTATAACCCTTTCACGACGCTCTTATACGATCGTGCGTTCAACTTTTACAAAAATATTTTCGCGCTCGATCAACTTTACGAGCCGGGGCTGGTACCACACGGTAGTGCGTTTAGTATAGTGTGAACTTTTCCGCGAGGGCGGGATTTTTTAAATTATTTTTCTAGGATCGAAAATATCGAAAAGGAGCTACGCGAGATTTTTTCTCCCGGCCTGAAAGGGATAAATGATCAAGGGCCGAAGATTGTTGATGAGAGGCTCCACGTGTCGTCCACTATAGGAGGCAGACGATTTCGCTATCCGCGATTTGCTCTGTGATGTGACAACTTGTATAAGTTGCTCAACTACTAAAGACTGATGCGGCTGCTCGTACTGAAAACAAAAAAAATGACGCTCCGAAACTGCAATTTTATGACCTCATCAGGCCAGTCGTCCGAAAAATTAACAGGGCGTAGCTCATAAAAACAAATTAAATCTTTGATGTGAAAAGTTCCAAATCAACTGTTAACCTGGCAATTCGTATCGGTATTGCCACAATTCGACGATGTTTGGGAATTATGGGGACGGACTAGCATAAATGGCTGAATCGTTCGTGGTAATTTTATTGTATTGGTTGCTTTCTGACGCGTAGGGGAATTGTGCTCAAGATGACATACTCACGTAAGATGACACAGTGCTTATATCTGTTAAACTATATGCGCCACGAGTGCCTCAATGACGTGTTTACATGTCGGCTCATAGACAGCGACTCCACCAAAAACTTTAGTAACAGCAGGCTTGCGTTGTTTGGATGTGGTGAGCATTGTTTTCGTTTCGGCACTCCAAAATATTTTTCTATTGAAAGAGTTTCGGCCGATGAATTTCTATCAGGTACGTTTTTTGTTATATTGCCTACTTTGTTATGCACTGTGATTAATATAGGCTATGAATATCGAAGAATTATTTAAATAATCTCAAAGTATTAAGTCACAGGGGGCGGCAAATATTGTTGACTTCGTATGGTAAGATGACATAGCACCCGTCGACTTAAGGTGGCATAGTGTCATCTTATGTCACATAATTGGCAACATACCCAATGCTCTCCTGGCTTCGATGTACTATACAGGGTTACTGGTAACTCGACGTATTCCTTGCAGGACATCATAGTCGAGTTAAAATGCAGCAAATTAAGCTGCCAAATGTTCTACCGAAGTTCAGTAGTTTTTGAGTTAGTTAGATCTTTAGTTTATTCCTGAAAAATTCCACATTGACTCAATTGAAGACAATTTAAAAAAGATTTTCGGCGCGATTGTACCGAAATTTAAGTTTTTATCATAGTTGATGCCATAGCAAATCTTTGTTAAGAATTAAAAGTTCAAAACTGACTAAAACTTTAGCAGAGATTATGAATTAAACAATATTTTTTTTGTAGTTTTTGCTATTGCTTAATAAAAAATATTGTCTAGTGTAAAAAAATACTACGCCTGATGTACAAATTACTAGGAAAATATCCTTGTCTAACTACCTATCCAAAAAGGTGTAAAACTATACGAAGTCATGGACTACATTATGAAAATCGGTTTGATTTCGTACAGGAAGGAGTGCATTTCATAAAAAGGTCAGAAAATCATTTAAAACAATTTCGTTCACATTATTAGTAGTTTTAATCAATATCAATTTTCAATATCAAATATCAAATATCAAAATTATCAATATAAAAAATCTAACGTAACTAAAAAATTACTGAACTTCGGTAGAACATTTGGTGGCTTAATTTATTGCATTTTAACTCTACTATGACGTCCTGCAAGGAATACGTCGAGTTACCAGTAACCCTGAATAACTCGTTGCAATAAAGGCACGCAGCATCTGAGTCATCAATAATTACGACTTAGAAGTTGAGTGCCTTTATTGCAACGAGTTTTATAGGAAATCGAAGCCAGAAGAGCATTGGGTATGTTGCCAATTATGTAAGGTATGGGGCGACATTCTATGTGCTGGCGTTTCAGCACGAAAGAAAGTGTTCAAATGCGAATTATGCACTGAGAACTGATGTATGTCAACTTAGACTGACGTCTGTCATCTTAGCCACTTCAACATGATCGGTGTTTTTGTTATTTTTTTATTGTTGTACCATACCGTTACACCCTTCGGGTTTTTTACGGTCGCCCCCCCCTCCCTGTTCTTTCCTGTTTTTCCCGCAACTTGTTTCCTCCTGTTTCTCTCACCTTGTTTTTCCTCCTATTCCTCCTGCCTTCCCCCCACCCCCCTTGCGGCCGCAGCCGACTTACCCCCTCTGTACCGTATTCACTGTGCCATTTCTGGCACGGGCATAGGGAAACTGCGGAAAACCCATGCCAGTACAGCCGGTCCCAAGTTCACCTCCCGGCAGCGGAACGAGTTCCATCGAA
>JAPYZJ010003846.1:0-29196 GCA_030522765.1 Ophioninae sp. B BG-2022a | reverse complement strand
TTTTTTTTTTTTTTTGTTGAGTTTTTTTTTTTGCGAGGGAAAAAAAAAAGTAAAATTGAAGGTAAAGAGAAATCATCGTCGAGGAGTACAATCGATGCTCGACGACGATTCCACGCGATCGCGATTTATCTTATTTGGACAACAAAAAAAAAAAACGTGTCGTTTAAGTTTTCTTTTTTTTTTTTTTTTTTTTTTTTCTTCTTTTTTTTTTTTTTTTTTTTTTTTCTTTTTTTTTTTTTTCATTTTTTTTTTACCTCATTATTTCACTATGCATTCTCGTTAGAATTATGGTATCGTTATTACGTGTATTTTCGTTTATCTAATGAATCATCATTATTGGTAGGCGCTTGGTAATAAATTGCGATCGAGTCTCTCACGCTTCTTATAAATTTATATATGTATGTACATACATTTGTGTGTCGATGAGTGTTCGTACGTGAGAGTGTGTGTGGATGTGTACATTTTCATATATATATATACATATACACATATATATACATATATATATTTATATATATATATGTATATGTAATTTATTTCGTTATTTTGGTTTCGTTTGTCGTTTTCGATTTGCGATCGTGCGTGCGTGAAAACGCACGTTCGAGATCTCGATCGCGAGTCCACACGACGGGGACTCTCATCACAATACATTTTTTTTTTCTTATTCTGTTTATTGTATATATTTTTCATCAAATTTTTTTCCCCCCTCTGCACACATGTATATATATTTATATATATATATATATTTATATTCGTATATATGTATGCTATACATATATACAAATTAATATATATATATATATATTTATTTATTTCTTTATTTATTTATATATCATCGTAAATCGTTTCTAATCAATTCGAAGCTCTAAATTTCGTTATCGCAAAAATGTTGAACCTCGTCGCAACTACGATTGCCCTACGATCTATTTACACTTGTCTTCTTATTCGTATAATTCTCGGACTACTTTCAAACGCTACTTGTTGCATTCATCGTTGGTCTAATTCACCTATCGATTGTGACTTATTCGTGAAAAAATTGCGGGATGAAAAAAGTGCTCGTTTACGAAGTTCCTTCGTTTCCGGTTATTCATTCCGTTATCGTTTTTTTTTTTTATCTTTTGTTTTTCAAGTGGAGGTATTACTCGGGCTTTTTTTTTACAATTTTAGTCAAGGGGTTAGAAAAAATGTTTTTTTTTTTCGGACGCGAGTCGTACGTTGGAAATTGACGAAATTTGCTATCCTCCAGGCTATTTGTAAAATTGGGAGGAAAATTGACGAAAGATCGAAAAAATTGAATTGGGGAATGGGATGAAGAGAGAAAAGGGGAATTGAGAGAAAACAGAAAAAGTCTCAGGTTGCACGTTTCTCTCTGAATTGCACCTATGTGATTAAAGAGATCGATCACAGAGAATATTGACTTTGAAGAGGTGCGTTATTTCAGGAGTGAAAATAAAAAAAAAAAGAAATTTCGGTATTTTGGATTTTGAGGTGGCAGAGAAGAGAGCCATGCACGACGAGAGAAAACGAATTGAGGATCCGCAGGAAGGATGAAAAATAGTCGAAGAGAAAAAAATGAGAAAAAAAAACGAGAAAAAAATGAGATTGGCTCGTGTCGATTCGAAGAACGTGGAATATTTTGATCTCGTATATATATATCAATTTCTTCGTGAGACACGTTCAATAAAGTTTCAATAAACGATGTCCCACCGGAGATACGGATAATAGAATACGAGAAACGGAACACGCGTTTCTCCTATCGATAACACTGGGCCGAATAAGATAGAGATAAGACGAGGGAGGGAAAAAAAGAAAAAGAATTGTTACAAGCGTTCGCGAGCAAAATTTTTATTACATTACGATTTTCCGGGGAAACGTCCTGATAAGACTGTCGATTAATACTACTTTTTTTTCCATCATCAAACATCGGTTAATAAAAATAAAGCAAGAAAAACGGATAACAAAAAACTGAAGATTGTCGATAAAATAAATTTCGGAGGAAAAATGGTAGAACTTTCGTTTGAGAGATTTTGAAAAAGATTTAAGCGGGATGATAAAGGAATCGGGAAAAAAACGGTGGAACACCTTTTTTTTTTTACTAGCCAAAAATCTGCGTATATCGATGGGGAAAAAAGTTTTTAATGACGGGGATATCGTGATGGAGGCCACGAATAATCTCACTGGATATCGGAGTACTGAGAATAAAAAGAAATCGGAAAAAAATTGGAAATCGCGAAAATTACTCAAGAGAGGAACCCCGGAGAGAAATAACCCCACTTTGTTTCTCAAAGGTATTTCTGTGAATATAGATATACTTGGGGATGTTGCACCTGCGAATAATCCATTTTTATGAATAGGCACATTCGTCGAGTGCTTTCCTCGATACGATCCTCCGTGGATAATAAAGTTAAAGTCATTTTTTTCAATAATAATTTTTTCAATTCAATTTTTAAATAATTATTTTTTCAATTCAATTTTTCAATAATAATTTTTTCAATTCAATTTTTCAATAATTATTTTTTCAATTCAATTTTTCAATAATTTTTTCAATAATAAAATCAAAAAGTAATTTTTTATGGATCTTTCAAAGAAAATTCAAATTAACGAGAAATAGGTTCCATTAATTAATTAATTACGTCAAGAGTGATCGCAAGAAATTAATTCAGAATCAATAATATCTTCTGGTAAACAATTATCAAAATATGCAATTCATGTTAAAAGCATTTTTCAAATACCAAAAGAAAAAAAATTGAAATTGACTGGTTTCGATTCTTCGTCGATTTGGAATCGATTCAACGACGAGGAAATCTCCGAATTGCACGTTCATTGAAAATTCCGACTCAATATCTTCGATAAAGAATGGGAAGTGACGAAAGCCCCGAAAGTTTCAAAATCGAAAGATCGAGGAGATCGAGTGAAAAAAAACAAGGGAAACATCTTCATAAATATTCGAAGAGAGAGTATTACAGAGCTGAATCTTTTCCTACTCCAAGATCGTTTTTTTTGCTCTCCATGATATCCAAGAGCTCGACTTTTTTCACCAGCAGACACAGTGTTATCGACATTTTTGTCTGCCCTTTCTTTTCACTTCCTCACGATTCGACTTTTTCCTCATTCTCTCAAAAATATCCTCGAATTTTTTTTCCCAAAAAACAAAAACGATAAAAAAATTCGTCACATCGACGACTCATTTGGTAAACGATTTTCATCAAATTGCACCCAGCACGAAGTATAAAACCATTTTTTTTCTCTCAAGATTAAAACCAACATTTATTTTCTCCCAACCAAAGTTTTTTTCATTTCCCAGTCAAAATTCACGATTCTTTTATCCGTCCAAAAACGTATTTTTTTCCTTTCCAAATTTCACCATAAATCGAAAAAAAAAAAATCTTTATTCCCGATGCATGGCGAGCCTTATCCCGTAAGTCCACGAATTATTTCGCGACTTCCGGGCGACAAGTTCGAAATTTGTCGTCGACTGCGAGTCCTCCCATCGGGAACCGGAAATAATTAAAATTGCGCCAATCAATTCTCAAGCGTTGAATCAAGCTTGTCGAGCCGTTGTGGCTGGCTTCGAGCCAAAAAGGCATCGAAACAAAAAAAAGCTCGACGTAAAGAAATCCAAAAAAAAAATACGAATGAAGCCCCACGTCCGGAAAAAGTGATAGGCAGTCCCTCATTGCGTCCAAAAATCATACCTCTCTCTTCGATCGTACGTTCATCGTCAATAATCGTCGAACGTTTCTCGAACGAATTTTCTCATTCTCCCAACTTTGTTTTTCTAACAATGCGAGCCCTTTTTTTTTTCTGGTCCAGCATTATACATCACAATTTTGAAACGATCTATCACAATGCTAGAAATGTTTATATATATATACATACATACATTTATATATAAATATATATAAACACATTTCCGCAAAAAATTAATCGGTAAACAAAAGCAAACCTAAAAATTATCTTTTAGATAAATAATGTATATATCTCCCAATCGGTACTCCCAAAGTAAATTTATTTACTCCATGAGTTCACACACTCACGCGCACACACACTCAAATATATATAATTTACCTCTTTTGTTTTCCTCGTACGAACAAAATCAACAAATAAATATTTCTAAATATATTAAATATATGAGTCCGTTAAATGGTTATCCCAACAAATAATATATATGTATTTATATATATATTAATATATTTATATATATATATATACATACATATATCGCAAAAATTCGTCTATACGTTTCTATCAATTCTCTCTACTCTGCCCCGAAATGTCTCCCGTTTTCATCACTTTAATATATTATATATATATTCATTATGTAAAATCGTTGCTATAGTCGCGCATCTGCCAAGGGCAATTTTTCGTTAATCGTCCCGTCTTCGCGACTCCATGGAATACTCGAACTGTTCTAGGCTGCTCGAATTTCAAAATCACTCGAAATCGTAATTTTAAGGTTTCTCTCGTACCGGCGTAAACGGGCTGGCAGTTGAGCGATTATAATTCATTGTATCTTTTTTTTTTCTCTTTGTTTCACTATGCATCAATATCGGATTTATATTCAATGTGTAGGCGTTTTTTTTTAATCATTATTATTATTATTATTATAACTATTATTATTTTGTTGTTTTTCTCGTCTACCTGAAAATCTACCCTTGTATCCCGGTGGGGGTGGCGGATCGGAACCTCCCTCGTTCCGATCCAGCTCTCTATTTTCTCTCACTATGCGTATATATATATACATATACAGGGTGACCGGAAATTCGACCTATTCCTTCAAAGGGGTTATAGTAGAGGTCATTTGCAACAAAAAATGTCCCATAAACTGGCGGTCGAAAATTGGTTTTTTAATTTTCGGATTATGTAAAATTTGGATGCAAAATTTGTTTTTAAATAATCGCTAACTCTTGATCTCTCAGAAAAGTATCAAATCGTTGTTTACAATAGCGTATTTTTTTCATAATTTTTTTATTTAGGCAGAAAGTCAGAAAATTCTTCAGAAAACATAAAAACATCGATATCTCAATAACCATGAATTTTCGACCACCAGTTAATGGGACTTTTTTGTTGCAAATGACCTCTACTATAACCCCTTTTGAAAGAATAAGTCGAATTTTCGGTCACCCTATATATATAATTTTTTTTTTGTTCGTTTCTAATCGCAAATATTCCCGATAACTAGCCACAGACGTTCCTTCGTTCGTTCACTCTCGCGTCGCACACTCTCGGCGCATTCTTTCGTTCTCTTTTTCTTTCTTCTTCGATTTTTGGATTTTTTTCGTTTTTCTTCTTCTCCTTCTTTTTTTTGCCTTTTTTTTTTTTTTTCGTTTCGTATGTTTGCAATATCTCGACGAGGCTATCGCAGCTCACAGCCAGAAAAGCAATTTGTCCAGTGTCTGGGCAAACCGTGGTGGCAATTCGTCAACCCCTTTGGCCTATGTTTATATCTTATGGTAAAACAGTGTAATCCCACGGAGATCACACCCGCGCACTCACACACACTCCCCCCCCTCCCAGACAGCCCTTCGACGCTTTTGCCACGTGTCGATAGACCGGGGTAAACTATACTCGCAGAGCCCAAAATGGCACGTTTTTTCTTTCTCCTCCCCCACCCTCCAATTCTTCGTCCCTACCGATCTATCACAACTTATTATCATTTTTTGTTGTTGCTCTTACTCTTTCGCTTTTATCTTAAACTTTCGCCTCTCGATCCTGATAATAACCTCGTCATCACCGATCGAGAACTTGTCTCGTTTTATCTCGGTGGACATTGTTTTCGTGTATTTTCTTTCGTTCTGTTTTTTTTTCTTCTTCTTTTTTCTTCTCTTTTTTTATTATTCTCTTTTCGAACTAAAAATGTTTTTTTTTTCGCGCACCTGGCGTTCCTCTTGCGGATAACGATTTTTCTGGCTGGAAATACGAAGTTTTTGGTATCGTTTCGAACAGTTATAGAGAAGGAAAGAAGATACTTTTGGAAAAACGATATTTGTGAAAAGTCCAGCTAATTTTTATCGCTGTGCAGGGAGAAAAATTCCGGGAAGAATGGTAATGGGAAAATACGTAAATTAAGGAAAAATGAGAGAAAAATTGGGAAAGGCAAAGAGAAATCGTAAATGGAAAATGAAGTTATGAGAAATGTCACTTCGCTGCACTCGCGCTCCGAGGTTCTTTTGTACCGAGGATATCACGACTGTTTTTGTCCCTTCCTCTTTCTCGGTCGTCACTCATGGCCTGGCCAAAAAATCATTCTCACCCTGTCATCTTCCGGTTTTCAAGTCCTCGGTAATTTATAACTCTCGTGGCACTTTTCGTTTTTCCGTTGCCTCCGGCACAATCTCCCGATCGGTCTTCGTTCGGGACCAGTGCGTTGAACGAGCAACGGGAAAATGCCACGTTTTTTGTAGCATTTTCCGAACGAAACTCACTGGCCTGAACGAATTTTGAATTCGGCATGCACGACAGAGCGAGGAAATTGGATCGTGACTTCGTTGAAAAGGGCCTTCGAATCATACAATATTCGCAATGAAAATAAAAGAAACTCTATCCATTTTTATAATTTCCATCAGCTGGAATTGACTTTCTTGAATAAACTTGAATAAATTTGAGTAAACTTTAATAAACTCGAATGAACTTGAATTATTTTGAATTAATTTGAATTAATTTGAATTATCGTGAATTGATTTGAATTTTCGTGGATTAATTTGAATTATCGCGAATGAATTTGAATAACCGTGAATTAATTTGAATGATCGTGAATTAATTTGAATTATCGCGAATGAATTTGAATGATCGTGAATTAATTCGAATGATCGTGAATTAATTCGAATGATCGTGAATTAATTTGAATTATCGTGAATTAATTTGAATTATCGTAAATGAACTTGAATGATCGTGAATTAAGTTGAATGATCGTGAATTAATTTGAATTATCGTGAATTAATTTGAATTATCGTGAATTAATTTGAATTATCGTGAATCAATTTAAATTATCGTGAATTTATTTAAATTATCATAAATTTATTTGAACTATCGCGAATTAATTCGAATTATCGCGAATGAATTTGAATTATCGCGAATTAATTCAAATTGTCGTGAATTAATTTGAATTATCGTGAATTAATTTGAATTATCGCGAATGAATTTGAATTATCGTGAATGAACTTGAATGATCGTGAATTAATCTGGATGATCGTGAATTAATTTGAATTATCGTCAATAAATTTAAATGATCGTCAAAGAACTTGAATTAACTTGAAAGAACTTGAATGAATCCTTGAATCTTACTTGAATTAACATTTGATGTTAATATTTCATTCCCTCATTGCGTTCGGATGCAAACTGCGCACTCCATCGATCCTATGATTTACTTTTCGAATTGGAAAAAGCCTCCAAATCGTTCGATTCGGACAAAGCACGGAACCACGAGAAAAATCTGCCTACAAAATTGTAACAATTTGTTTCCAACTTGAATAAAACTTCAACATTAACCTTTCATTTCCTCGTTGCGTTTGACCGCTAATTGACCAGCCGATCAAATCATCTGACCTTCCTGCTTGATCATTTTCCAAAATGTCTAAAAAAATGTTTAAAAAAAGTCTTCACGTCGAAACTTCCATGCATATTTAAATTAAAAATTCGGGAATATCTTTTCCTTCTCTGTTTTCCGTTCGAAACGACATTCGTTCGTATTTCCAGTTTTTCAACACACAAAAAAAAATTCAATAACAAAGAAAAGATGAATTTTCGACGAAATCTCTGAAAAAATCTTTCACTTCCATTTACCCCGCTACAATAAAAAAAAAAGAAGAGTAATATTGCTAAAAATTCCACTAGCCCGTATAATTCGCCGTTTGGCGGCCTCTTTTTCGTCTTATCGCGTTATCGGCCCTTTCTTTCCCCACCTCCCGAACATCTCAAGCGCTAAAAAAAAAAAATCTTCAACGTCAAGCGTTTCGTTGATTTCGAAATTTCTCCGTTCGGTCGAAACTCCCGTGACTTTTCGACTTTTCATTTCCGTAAGAAGTGGTGATGTTGGGGTCACGGTTGCTTCCGGATGAAGATAAAGGATGAAAAAGGTAAAGAGAAAAAGAGATAGATAGATAGATAGAGAGAAAAAGAGAAGGAAGGAAAAATCAACGGGGCTGTGAGACGAGATTGAGAGATTCCTCGAGGATTGTGGCGTTCAAGTGACGTCGTTCCGTATCGTTGCCAGACGCTTGAAAATCTCTTGGGAAACGTTGCTTTCCGGAGCGTTTATGTTTCTCGGTGACGTCATCGAGCCCGTTGACGAAGGATCCGAGTCTTGTGATCCTTCCATTTCGGCCTCGCGATCATCCCGATTAAAGTTTCGAAGATTCAGAGCTGAAGATTCGCCCGTTATTAAGAGTCTCCCAAAAGGCCTCGATTGGTGCTGTTCCGCTTGATGGTGACGCTGTTGGTGCTCGTCTTTGTTGCAGTTACAGTGCTGATGATTATTTAGCCACTTTTCTTGATGATAACGCTGCTGATGATACTGAGAGTGCAGGGGTTTCGGGCATACGGTAAGATTTCTTTCGGGTTCCGCGATTTCGCGACCACCCATTTCCCCCTCTCACTTATCCTCGGTTTCACCAGATGGCGATGTTTCCGTGTCCTGCCTCTCGCTGCAACAATCACGAAATTTTGTCGTTTAAAGAATCGTATCGTTACGTCAAAATGTACTAATCTTCAATGTTGGGCAAATTTTAAGATTTAAATCTTAAAATTTAAATCTTAAAAAATCTTAAAATTTTAAGATTTAAATCTTAAAATTTAAATCTTAAAAAATCTTAAAAATTTAAGATTTAAATCTTTAAAATGTTGGGCAAATTTTAAGATTTAAATCTTAAAATTTAAATTTTTTTAATTTAAATTTTAGTTGGGCAATTGCAAGAAGAATTAAAGATGAACAATTGATTATTTGGTAAATATAACCACAGCAATTAACAATTAATCAATTGTAATTGTAGAAAAATACAATTATCAATTATTTAATTGTTAACTGTAGTAGTAAGAATTAACAATTAATTAATTGTTAGTTGTGATTTACTACAATTAACAGTTAATTAATTTTCAATTGTTTTGGGAATTTTTATTAAAACTAACAATTAAAAAAATACTGCTGTATAATATACAGCCGGTATATACAAATATTTAATATACCTGTGTAGAAAATCGTGGATCAAGCGAAACAGGGCGACAGTTGGGCTTATTTGCAGTGAAAAATGTCTTTGAGGCAGAGCACTCACTTGATCTCCTTTAAAGTTATGACACAGAAGTTTACGATTTATTGGTATTCGATATAATTTCGGTTCGAAAGTTTCAGCTAAATTTCTGGGTTGATATGTCACGCAGTGCAGCTTCTACTGTTCTTCGAAAATCCTCGACCATTGGTCAAACTTCAACTACATCGAAATTACTAAAATACCTTTTTACGTCCTTCCTAAAAACGGGTAGACATTCGTTTACTATCGATCCTCCACAAGCGTGTAGCTCCCAATTCCCAGAGTATGAAAAATATGCTACCAGCTCATCCGTCAGGGATGAAGAATGGCTGTAGGAAACTTTTTGCCCTTGATAATTTCGCGAGTTTCTGCCACGTTTTCGGGGAAACTCTCGCGGTTGGAAAACTTTTGGAACACGAATTACATCGCGGAATGTCTTTCGCCTTTCAAATTCCGTTTGATCGTTTAACGTCGAGACGGAGTCTCTCCGCCCTGATAATCAGGGTTTCACTTCGGACATCATTCCCGCTTAAAGTGAGATAGAACACCCGACACATGAATGCAGAAAAAAGTAGATGTAATTTTTAAACCGTTATTTCTCAAGGATAAAACATTTTCATTGAAAATGGCGACCAGGGGGCCCTTGGGGTCATCTTTCTGAATGCACACGATAAATTTCATCCAAATCGGTTCATAAGTTTGGAAGAAAAGTTGATTCAAAAATTTCAAAGTCGACGGAGACGTAAAATCTTACGGTTGCGATATCACCTAAAAACAACATTTTTAACATCCAAAGCTCTTCAAGTCTACACTGTTAACCTGTAATGGTCACACCTCTTATACGCCACATAATGGTCACACGGGGTATAGTGGACCCCACGCCGAAAACTTGTTGCTATTCGCGTTCTACTTGATTTATTGACGCAAATCTTACTCAAGTATTCTCTTTCATATGTTTTTCAAGTAATACAATAGTTTTTTCTTTCGTTTCAAAATTTTAATACGGCGAAAAAAAAAACAATCAGAAAAAAAAAGAACAAAAAACCCCAATTTTCATTGATAAATTTATAATTTTGATTTTTACGATACGGCAAAAAACCATACGCTATCTTTCTCTTGAAATATAATATTTTCAAGAAAAAAATATAATTTTCATGAACAACACTATTTGTTACCTACGAGACAACTGACCAAGAAATAGTGTTGGAGTAGGTTCAGACAACATGACAGTGCAAGTACGATTCTCAACCGACCTTTCTATGATATATCCCTACAAAATTGCCCTGGGGTCCACTGGACCCCGAGTGACCATTACGGATTAAAGTCACAAAAAAGCGAAACGATAAATTGTTCCAAACGTTTCGATCATTCGACGATCATTCGACATCGAACAAACCCAAACAAACCCAAACAAACTCGCTTCAACCGAATATCGATTACTGCTACAATAGAACGAATAAAAACTAAAATGAACTGCTATACAATGAAATTACGACAACATTAAGAAACAATGCGGTCAGACCGGTAATACTTTTTTGGTTTATTTTTAACGAAGCTCTCTGTGAATGTACAGCTGCGGATGGAAGGGGACGCTGGTTGGGGAAACGAGGTTCATATACAAACATACAAGTGCAAATGCGGTCATGTATATGTAATTTGTTAGCTGAGCTAGCGAGTCTAGGCTAAAAAGCACTCCACACGTTGCGCGTTAATATATGTATACCTATGGGGCTTTCCATTCCGAATGAACAAAAAAATTGCGCGAGCAATTTTGCGCTACTGCGTTGTCAATTAAAAGCCTAATCAATTACACAATTGGGTCTTGAAGATTCCTCGTAATTAATAGTTTTTAGCAATAACAACAAAAGAATTTTATTTCGAGTTCCTCTTATTAAAATAAGAGAACTCTAAATTTATAGGAACTTTGTTTCAGATGTCAGTAAGTGGGCATTTGATTTTTTTTCCTTTTTTGGAAAAAAGGTTGAAAATTAAGGATACAAAATGAATTATCCAAAGATCGTGTAAAAGCACCATTCGAATCATGAAGCAAGCCATTAGTGATTAAGATCGTTGAGAAAATTATCAGAGTCACGAGAAAAATAATTAAGATGACAAGAATTTGATTAATTAGGAAAATGATCAGGATCATCAGAAAAATTGGAGTTATCAGAAAAATGATTACAGTCATGAAGCTAACGAGAAGGATCATTAGGAAAATGATCAGGGTCATCAGAAAAATTGGAGTTATCAGAAAAATGATTAAAGTCATGAAGCTAACAAGAAGGATCATTAGGAAAATGATCAGGGTCATCAGAAAAATTGGAGTCATCAGGAAAATGATTAAAGTCATGAAGTTAATAAGAAGGATCATTACATCATCATTAAGATCATTCGAAAAATCAGGAGAATAATTATAAATACTAAAAATATCATTCAGGAAATTATTAGAGTCATTACGAAAATGATTAAAATAATCAGGAAAGTAATAAATATGATTGGGAAAACTATACGAATAATCATGAAAATGATCACGAATCATCGATTCGAAATAATTTTTTTTCGATCGATATCATAAAGATGGAGAAAGGAGGATAATCGCGAACCAAAAAAAAAAAGTTCATGATTTGATTCGACATGAAATGTTGTATACCACGATCGAAGGCGCAGCTTCCAGATGCTCGCCAGTCGAACAAGCGAGGTTTTCCAGGGTATAATACATCTTGGCTGTAAACTTGAGGATTCTACGAGACACCAGGACGGGGATGAAGCACGTGGTTGAGTCGGGAGAATGCGCACCGGTAAGGTAAACATCATTTTGCCTGGTGGGGTCTCGTCGTTGAGAGAGTGAAGTAATGCACCAAAAGGTAATATAACGAAAAAGCATCCAAGTACATACACACGCATACACTATTACGACCGTTTTCTCATTACGCTCTTTTGCCCACCTTGCAACAACGGACCGTAACGAGACTGTATATGCGCGCGCACATATATATACAGGGTGTCCCAGCTAAGAACGTTAACCTTGAAATGGGAGGTAGGGGGTGAAATTCTAAGACGATTAATATAAGCATGTATGGGTCTCCGAATAACCCCTGAATTGTTATTAATTTTTTACGGCAGCCAATCCAGGCGCGCCCGTTGGGCGGGGCTACGTCGGTGAGCGACACGCACGGGCTCGGAGGGACCCCCACCATGCGGACTCTCCCGCTCGGGCGCGTCCGATTGGCTGCCGTAAAAAAATCAATAACAATTCAAGGGTTGATCCGAGACCCATACATGCTTATATCAATCGTCTTAGAATTTCACCCCCTACCCCCCATTTCAGGGATGAGACTCTCAGCTGGGACACCCTGTATATGTATATTTATATTCACGTACTGTTTCGAATCGCAATTTCAATTTGTTGCTTTGTCGTATCCAAGGAAGAGGGAGAACGAAGGAAAATATAATTCCTTTGAAGTGTTTTCCAGACACCGATGTATCATGGAAAATGGAAAGTCCAGGTGCTTTTCCAGATATCGGGAAAGTGGCAGAACAATTTCGTAAATTGTCAATTCAATACATGAAAACATCTAAAAGGAATAAATGTTTCAGTCGTAGCGCGGAAAATTTTTTGTTAAATTTTTTCTGAACAACTCGTAAGTGAAAGACAAACAACGTATACGGACAAATTTTTCCCTTCGCTTTGTAAAGGTTGCAAAAGTTCTTTTGCAAATTGTATTCACACCTTTTCTACACTTTTTTTATTTTTCCAACGTAAATTAAGTGGTACATAAAAATTGTCCGTAAATTGTATTTTATTTGTAAATTGAAATTCAAAAATTATAATTTTTTATAAATTCGGATTCGTCATAATTTATTTTTTTGCGAAATAAAATGAAAATTTTCGTTTTCTAAATGTTTTACAGTGCTTAGACTTGGAGTTATTTTGTTCAAATATTTTCTCTACGTCTTTTTGAATGTCAACGAATTTTATAATGATATATATTTAAAACATAATTTTATATTTTTGTTTATAAATTGTCTTTATTAAATATATTTTATTGTAACTTTTTTTAATTCATTGTGACCTCGTTTGTGAACTCGAACAAAAATGATCAAGTCTCACATCAATCCTGATAATTCATACGGAACCACGTTCATTTTACGTACGGACATTTGTTTCATTTAAATGTCGGCAGTCCGTCGACGACGAGTCGAGAAAATCGACAAAACATTCACGAACACGTTGGGTTTTTGTAGCGAAGGTGGAGACGAAGAAAATGTAGGTGCAACGATGGTGAGGGGTAATAAAGGACGAACAGTCGGGAAGCCGGATACACAAAACGAAGAAAATATAACGCCTCAACGTCATTTTATTTTCTACCTGTCATATGAAGCTGCCATTCACTGTCACGATGGGGAAAAAGGTAAAAAAAGAGATATGACGACGAGAATGAAATAAAATGCAGCGTAATCGCATATACGCTTATATATATAGGGTGGTCCGAAAAGTGGCAACCAAAAAAAAAAAAAAAACTAAAAGCCTCGCGTCAATATCCATACAAATGATCTTTTTTGTTTTTCATTTTTTCGATCTTTTTGGATTATAATAAAATCGAAAAAAAATGTTTGATTTATTAAAATAAAAAAATGAGTTATCACAAAAAGATAAAAATGTATTGAGTGCTTATCAATGGATTTATCTATCCATTAAAATTAATTATCATTTTATTAATTTATTTATTCAAATAAAAAAATTTATTTAAATAAAAAATCAAAATCGAAAGTTCGATCAGATTTCGAAATAGTTGCGTATCAAACGTATCCTCGAACAACGAGCACCGGCAACCTTTTTTTACCAAAAACAAAATAGAAACTGAATATCCAAAAATTGTTATAAAAAACGCAATCGCTACTTCTTTCAATATTTGATTGGTGACATTTTCACATTTCAGAATATAAACTGCGACGATCATCGAGGAGGAAAAGAAACGAGTATGAAAAGAAAAAAAAAATTATTTTTTAGGTCGACTATCTTTCCGCGGAGATTTAATAACGGATTGCCCGGAGATTAGCCGAGCTCTTTCTCGTTCCCTTGAAACGAATGAGAACAGTCATAAGGACCGATGCGTTAAATAGCGGGTTGAGAATATCCGTGGGATAAAACTGGGAATGTGTCGTTTTTCGAGCATTTGAGTAAATTTTGAAGCTCGGAGTTTTGGACTAACGAAGCCTGGAAGGCAAATCCTCGAGTCACTATATTTTTTGCACTCGACATTTTTCTGTCTAGGTACACTTGCACGTGTATATATCAGCCACACGGACGTCCTTCATCCCGTTAGCTCGTCTAATTAAGAAAGCTCATGAATAACCAGACTCGTCTAGTTAACTAATTAACCAAGTTGGAAATATCGTCAGGAAATCGTGCAAAACGACTTGAAAATTTCGAATGAAAAGACTCGAAAGTAAATGGGGTACACACTCGAGAGGATTCTACAATTCGACAAGAATTTTCAGCTCTTCATATTCCTCTTACGGTCTGGTGAATCTTTCGAATTTTCTGGCTCGTCGAATCACGAACATTCGCGATTACTATCAAGGCTAACCCATCCGAGCACTCATCGAACTTAATTAGCCTCGTTTACTTCGACATCAACTGTTGCAACTAAGCTAGTGACAATTTATGTCAGTGCAATCGTGCTCGACAGATGATGGATTTGATTTCTCGAGAGGAACTACCAGCCTGAAAAAGATTATGAATTCTTAAACAAGAAACTGAAAAAAAAGTGAATCTTTACGATTTTTATAGGCATGATTGAAATGTACTTCCAAAGTCCACGTTCAATTAGAAATTCATGATTTTTTACTTCCTTATGTACTCGGGAAGCGAATACATAAGAATTAATATCTAGCCGATTTTTAAACCATTTTTATAAAATTTATTTTATTTTACTGAGTTATTTTATCGGTCCATCCAGTAATACGTTTAAGGGATTACTGGATGGATCGAGGAGCAAAAAGTTTTTTCCAAAATGTCGTATTTATCGAATTATTATCAATAATAATTATTATCGAATTATTATCGATAATAATTATTATCAAATTATTATTATCGAATTACTATTGATAATAATTATTATCGAATTACTATTGATAATAATTATTATCGAATTACTATTGATAATAATTATTATCGAATTAATATCTATAATATTTTTATTCGAATTATTATCCTATTCCTAAACTAGAAACTGGAAAAGCAGGTGAATCTTTATCATTTTTATAGGCATGATTGAAATGTACTTTCCAAAATACACGTTCGATTGGAAATTCATGATTATTTATTTCCTTATATACTCGGGAAGCGAATACACACGAATGAATATCCAACCGATTTTTAGACCATTTTTATAAATATAATTTTATTTTACTGAGTTTTTCCTAAAAAATTAATTTTATTTACACAACCCCGATTTTTGGATCATCGCAATAGCCAAACCCAAACAAACCCAAACCCCAACAAATACTAAGAAAAACTCTGGATGAGGCGTAAAATCTTTCCAAATTATTTATAGTCAAAACAAGGGTCGCTGATTCCACCATTGTTCTTTTTTTGTCTGGAATTTATTATTTAAAAATTATTATTATTATTATTATTATTTTGTCTGGAATTTATTATTTGAAATTTATTATTATTATTATTATTTTGTCTGGAATTTATTATTTGAAATTTATTATTATTATTATTATTATTTTGTCTGGAATTTATTATTTATTATTATTTGAAGAGTTCCGGTGACAACACTGGACCATGTCAAGGGTAGCGAGATGGATTACAGAATTTGATAACACTGTACTTCGATCGAGAAATTTGAATAGTTGGTTAGCTACGTTAATCTGACCCCTACAAGCGGTAGGTATAATTGCATTTTCGAGAGTTTTCCTGTTCGAGCGGTTGATACTCGCAGCCTCGCTCAGGTTTCTCTTTCAAACTGAAACGAATGAACTGTGTCGATTTCACGGGTGCGCGTGTCAATCAAAAGGGCAGCAACCATGGAAACATAATCATAGCTGCAACTAGAAATTCACGTTTCAATAACCAGTAAAATCATTGGGAACACTCCAAACCTTAATTCACCAAAAATCGGAATCCAGATAATTAAAAACAAAAACTATTGAAAAAATCCATTTTTTTAACCGACCAATTTCGATCGACTGCCTAATTACATTTTTTGCAAATTCTGCGAAAATATCTTGTTTAAATGAATGCGTTGGAGAGTAATTTTTTTTTTTTTTTTTATTTAGTACATATTTTTTAATCAATTTTTTTTCGGTACCAAAAAATCTGTAAAAATTTGTAAATCTGTAACATTACAAAAAATAAAAAATCTAACATACGTAGCTAGGGAAATTTGAAAATTTATCTTATTTTCTGAACAAACCTCGTACATTTCGGGAGTTATTGATTTCGTCAAGAAAGTGGGCTGTGTGCATTTTGACTGCTCGGCCATCCATGAATTTCATCATTTTTTTGTGAGGTCGTTCGATCACTTTTTTTCACCTTCGCTTTTACTAAATTTTCGATGAACTTTTACTCCCTTCATCTATCGCCGTCTTTCCGAAGTTTCGGTACAAAGATCGGGAGAGATACTCGCAGACTAGATAGATTCGTGCCCGTCGAGAGTGAACGAAGAAAAAAAAAGTGACGCAAACATGAAAGATTCGACGGTCCATCCAGTAATACGTTTAAGGGATTACTGGATGGACCGAGGAGCAAAAAGTTTTTCCAAAATGGAAGAACCGTTGATTCGTAAGTCTAGATTGTGACGTACGTGTTTAGTTGTACAAATAGCTTATCTAATAATAAATGAGCAATTTGAAATATTAATTTTTCACTTTCGATAATAATTATTATCGAATTATTATCGAATTATTATCGATAGTAATTATTATCGAATTATTATCGATAGTAATTACTATCGAATTGTTATCGATAATAATTATTATCGAATTATTATCGATAATATTTACTATCGAATTAATATCGATAATATTTACTATCGAATTATTATCGATAATATTTACTATCGAATCATTATCGATAATATTTACTATCGAATTATTATCGATAATATTTATTATCGAATTTTGCGTGTGCTTGACTGAGGTTTTGTCAGTGACTGTTTATCTGCATCCGGTAATACCAAGATATAACTGGATGGATATTAAAAAATCGCCAGAGTACTTGACATTTTTTCGAATTATCGATGGAATAATTAAACATTATTCAAAAAATCACCAAAATTCTCAAAAAACTTTAATATCCATCCGGTAATACCTTGGTACCCCGAGAAAATCAGAGAGATTCCATCTGTGGCCACACACAGGCTGGAATAGTTCTATGGTTCGTGGTGAGGAATGGAACGCGGATTCATAGAGATGTCTCTCGAGTAGTGGATATGGAAAGAGAAAAAAAAAAGGGACGAAAAAAAGAAGATCGACTGAGAGAAAAGGAAAGAGAAAGAGAAAGAGAAAGAGAAAGAGAAAAGTAAAAAGCTGAAAGCTTGCAGAAACTCTCCTGTCACGGATTCCACTAAAAGTAGATATTTAGTTGTGCATTTCCGGTTGTGGTTCATGTCTGACAAAAGTATCGAAGCAGAGGCAAAAGCCAGAGAGAGAAAAAAAAAGGAGGTAATTCGAGGGAGTCTGGGAGTAGGATTTCTTTCATATGGTAGCATCCACGAGCCATCCACAAGCTCACAAATATTTCAAATGGACCGCATATTCACTGGGATCAGCGATCGTGTCCAACAAACAGTATATGCTAAGAACGACGAATTCAATATTTGGAATGGATGTATTATGATGAGAGAAACTCAATCCTACATTGTCCGGTCGAAGAATATAGCCTGCTATGAATTTTCTATAAATACAAATCTCTGGAACTGCTATTCTTATTTTGGAGCTAATAAAAATGCATATCTGCTCGTTCTAATACTGGGTCATAATTTATAAATGTTAATAAGACAGATAAGATAAGACAGATAAAGAATCAAAGTTTACTTATAAATAACGAACAACAGTATCCTTTATCACTTTGAAATTTGGTTTGGAAATATTCAAAATTTTTTTTTGCATGGTACTCGGAAAATAAAAAATCAACGAATGTATTTAAATTGTGACTTTTGTTGCCTCTGTGGATCGATGTCGAGAATTTATTTCAATCGTATCGAAGACGATGCCTTCCGATCTATTTTCTTAAAATGCAAATTTTGTATTTATTTGAAACATCACAAGTTTTCTAGTTATTTAGAATATTGAAGGTTTTCGATTTTTAAAAAATGAGTTTCTAATTTATGTATAAAATTGAAGGTTTTCAATTTATTTAAAAAATTGAGTTTTCGATTTATGTATAAATTTGAAGGTTTTCTATATATTTAAAATATTCAGTTTTTAATTCATTTGTGAAATCTGAGATTATGATTAATTTTTGAAATCTCAAATTTCGATTCATTTTGCAAATTGAAGATGCCCAATTTATTAGGAGAATCAAAAAAGAAATTTGATGTATTCGGTAAAGATTGAAAGTTTTCGATTTATTTCCTAAAATTGAAAGCTCACAATTTATTTCGTAAAAATCGAAAATATTCAATCTATTTCCTAAAATTGAAAGTTCACAATTTATTTCGTAAAAATCGAAAATGTTCAATTTATTTCCTAAAATTGAAAGTTCACTATTTATTTCATAAAAATTGAAAATGTTCAATTTATTTCCTAAAATTGAAAGTTCACAATTTATTTCGTAAAAATCGAAAATGTTCAATTAATTTTGTGAAAGTCATTGTTGTTTCGATTACCCTTGAGAAAATCCAAAATTTTTCATTCATTTCAAAACTCATTTGCTAAATAATACGTTTTATAATAATACCACTATAAAACACACACGAGTCTGGTGAAATGGCATGAGTCGATCGACATCTTATCATTTCAATTCCCCCAGTTTAATTCAAAACTAAAAAAAATCAAATATACCGTGAAGCTGTAAATTTTTGATTTCACATGAAGATTTATCAAACAGCTAAGGGCTGTTCGTAAAGTTAGTCGTTACTCAGTAAATATTATATCGCCTTTCCAACGATATCATATTTTCGCAAATAACGTTGGGAACATACGATAAGCATAAAACGAAGTGCATTGGCCCGTAGTGAAGTCATGGGAATCCAAAGTTACATTTCCCTAGCGAGGACTCCCTATCGTTCTACATGGAAGCAGAGCATGACTATAACTCAGGCTTGGAAGACTTTTCAAAAGGAGAGTTATGGCAGTTGAATAGCGAAATCCTTGGCTCTCGAAGAGAGAAGTTTCTCGATACGCGAAACTGTAAGCTGCTAGATATGTTGGTCGTATGTATGCAGTATTACGTGCTTTAGGAGCGAAATCTTCGTTGCCAGCACGTTCTAGAAATTTGAGAATTTTTTCGTTTTTTTATCGTTCGTAATCAGCTCGAAAATTTTCACTCGAGATGGTAATGAATTATTAATAAAAATGAAAAAAAAAAAACGTTAAATAAATTACTTCCAGGCTTGCACTATTTTCCATTCAGAGCTACCCAGATTCCCAAAAAAACATAGTTATCCTTTCAAAAGAACAATGACAAACGATATTCTTCAGCAATGCAAATTCAATTATCAGGATTGTGGAATAGATGCGGAATGACCTCGATATATTTAAAGTGGAAGTTTTCACCATTTCGATGGTGCAAACTTGCATTTCGTTGCCTTTCAGTACAGCGGAAATCCTTTGCCTGACTTCCCCTTTTTCGTCGTTACGAGAAGTCCTATTTTGTTTGTAAGTCACAAATTTTTAACAAAAAAAAAAACCCAACAGCGTTGGGGTATTTTCCGTGACCTAAATACGCCGGCCAAGAAATTAAGCATCCAAGAAGAAAATTGTCATCAGATTCCAACAGTGCTATTTTGACGTTCAAAGAGACATCCAGTCAAAATAAAGTCAAGAGCTTTCCATCGGTTTTTCAACTCCAGAGAATCTTCGCTTCCTCTTCCGTTTCTTCGCATCGGTTTCACTCCAACAGTTTTTCAACCATTTGGCAAGTCTCAAAGAACCGACTTTTCGTTGCCGAAGGATTATACCAGCTTTATGAATTATTCATGATCAAAGAACAGTAGCGAATCTTCCTCGAAGATAAAAACATTGGTAAATCCGTTTGGGTAGCAAAGAACACGATCGATAAGCGTGCTATCATGATCGCTGATGTCTGTCTGTCTGTCCGTATGTCATAGCCACTTTTTTCCGAAACTATAAGAGCTATACTGTTGAAACTTGGTGAGTAGATGTATAGCGTGAACCGCATTAAGATACGTGTGAGGTATCTATGGATAGGTCTTTAAAAATGATATTGAAGTTTCTAACATGATTTTTTTTCTAAACTGAATAGTTTGCGCGAGAGACGCTTCCAAAGTGCAAGTGTAACTTCTAAAATAAGAGAATGATAAAATTTAAAAAAATATATGATGTACATTACTATGCAAACTTCTGAGCCGCCATTTTGGATTTTCTTTTGATAAGAAAAATCAAATTTACTTTCCATTGATGAAAGAATACGATACGTTGAAGTCCATTTTTCCAAGTATTCGTGTTATGTAAATAAAAATTCCTGAAATTCGTAAATTTTTCATGGCTCGGAACAGGCAGTCTTCAAGGTCTGCAGGATTCAAGTTTCGATTGCAAATCGATAAAAATGCGTCAAGCTGCTGGTCCAACGATTAACAATGAAAATAAATGAGAAAGCAAAACTTAACCAAGCTTTTGGTTGCAATGCAGTAACGAACTCACCAGATGTACCGGATAGACTTCATTTTGAGGGCGGTCGAGTTTTCTTTGCACTTGTAGGCCAATACTTGCTTCACGCTGCTCACGTCAACCGAAGGAAATCTGGACGTTACGTAAGCTGAAACACAAGACCGGAAGTGGTGTTTTCAACAACTGGTGCCTGGAAGATGGAGGGTTGCTTCATAGAGAAACACCCAAGGACAACTATCTTTGTTATTTTCCGTAATATCAGGTCAACAGACTCGAAATTTATCAAGGAAAACGTATCAACGTGAACCGATTTTTTTCATTCGTAAGATTTTCATTTTTAAAAGTCAATTCGATCGTTTGATATTTTTTGTGAGATTTTGCAATATAAGTGAAATCGAAAGATTTTTCAGAGTTACAAAAAGCTGTTTCATTAAAATTCTCTAGATCCTAGACTTTCCTAGAAAACCTAGACTTTCGGTCATTCAGGTCTGTCAAACGGATTGGTATATCTTCTATAGGCAAGAAAGCTTTGGAATGTATTCTAGCCATAAGAAAACTGAAACTTTAGAAAATCTTTTAATTCTAGGGAGAATATTTAAGAACGTTTTTCAATCCTTCTAATAATGAGCCCTAATCTAACAATCATTTTTCCATAAACTCGACATAAATTGCTGAGAGAAAATCGTCGTGATCCTTGATCCAATACCTCGTACTTTTTTCGATTCTGGAACGTATACTAAACGCGCCAAATATTTCTAGAGCGTATATTGTCCGTTTATGCTGAAAGCCCATTTTCTACCGCGAACCATTAGGAAATGAAACGCTGGGTTTTTTCAACAGATGCATCAACCTGGTGGAACAAAAGAGTAACGCCCTCGGGTCATTGCTTCCAATGTGCGACGGGCGGAAAATTACTTCGCTCTTTAAAATATCTCTGCACAGTAGAAGGCTTTATCCAACAATCATTCCATTCCCCGCAATTCATCCGTTGTGATGAATTTTTTTTTTCCTAATCATCATCGCGTCAAAGCAATCATTTGATGACGCTTGGACAATGAAACTTCGAGACAGCTGAAGGAAATGTGGTGGGTAGAAAGCTGTCCCAAACATTCCACATTGATGAAGAAATTGATGAAGTTTTTGAGAAAAATAGCGATTCAATCGAGTCATATAAATCTGAGTGTTAGAGTGCTTCTTATTTTTCGACTTTTGAAAAGTAATCCACTCGCTTCTGTCATCCAAAAAACGAGCTTATGATTTTTATTTGATTTTTAAATCAAATTTTAGGGGTCGCTAACGAGCATCATTTAATATTTTCTTTGGGTTTGTTTGGGTTTGTTTCTTCTAGAGGGTTTGCTTCTAGATAAATTATAAACGCATGAAAACACGAACTTGTAGGATTCCACGATCAATGAACGTTTGGCTTGTTAATTTTTACGAGAAGAATTAGATCCTCGTCATTAATTTTGCAAGCTCGAGTTTTCTAGGTGCCGTTAAGAAGAACGAGGCACGGCGAACGTATCACGAAAGTACAACGCCGCATATAATTTTATACGAACGATAAGCGTTGGAAATTAACATGCGTTAAGTTTGCGAATGTGATGAAAAAAAAAAAAATCCAGCCCTTAGCCCATAAAACAAGACCGTGCGAACATCCCTTCTCGTTTCCACGACGTAATGGTCAACGAAGTAACGAGCTCCTGGTAAGATCGTAATCCCACGAAGAAAATAAATTTTCTCAGCTTTTCTACTGAGGAAAGAAAAAAAGTTGAAAATTTTCATGACGACTGACGTGAAACAAAGAAAATACGTAATTAAAGACAATAAAGGGAAAAAGCCACAAGACGGGGCAGAATGCCTGAATATTCCATGTTGAACTCTCGTAAAACGACCATGCGGAATTGTTTACGAAATTGTGGAAATTAAATTAGCGTAGTACCAAATGAAACTTTCGAAATTAACATATTCATTAAAAACTTTCGGCGATAATTGGACTGTAAAAGTTTGAAAAAATTACCTCGCGAGGGTTTTCATCATTTTTATTTTTCTTTCTGTGCAAATATATTTTTTTTTCGGTGAAATTAATTTCGTTTGGATTTGGGCGAACTAGGGTTGAAATACGTGGGGTAAAATTAAACAAGACTCGATATCATTGAAAGCCTTATTCATCACGTGATCCTGAATCTTCATAAAGATTTTTTTGTTCGTGAAGATATTTTCATTTATTTCGAATTTGTGACGATTTAGTTCTATTTATTTTGGAACTATGAAATTCCGCAAATCTATTTTTCCGTAAACGATTTACGCCTCTCCAGCCTTGTTTTTAATTACTGAAAGACATTTTTTTGTATCGAAAACTCTGGCTGAGCAATTTATCGATTTTTCGAAAATTTTTTTTTTGCACGAATCCAAGGACATTTGTCCTGAATACCAAGTTAAATAAATCGAGCTTTGAGGCTCAAAGATCGATCCTTCACGATTCTGGCAAACGCTCTCTTTTTTTTTAATAAAAAAAAACGATCAAAAATTTTCAAAAGTGGCAAGATAAAACAGTCGTTTTTCGAGAAACGTTGAAGAAAAATAAAAGTTCAACCGTAAAAACGGGATGCCAAAGAGTTGCAAGTCAAATGTAAAACAGTTTTCCTACTCTTTTTTCAAGCTATTCGGAAACGCAATTTTTGCAGGAAAGGAAACGAGAAAAAAAAGTGTCGCATTTGAACGATATGGAATACCGGGTTTTTTAATATTTTTTTCAGTACGTTCATAGGAACCATTATTTTTTAACGTTTGCTCCGTACGATTTTCCTTATCGACTATAAAATCGAAACAACGGAAAACTTCTCGTCCAAATGTTTCGCTAAAATTAAAATTGCTTCGACTACAAACTTTTCTGTCCCACTTTTATTATTACGATTTTTTTTTTCACGCTATTCTCCGATCCCCGAATTGCTCTTAGCGAGGTTTTTTCGTCGTTTGGAAATTTTTTCGTGTGCAATCTTGTGCCACTTGTGTAGAATATCGTTTCGCACGCGAATATTCCCTTTCGAAAGATAACCAAACCCAAACAAAAGTCAACAATAAATAGTAACAAGAAAGAAACACAAGAGAAAAAATAATCATAAAAATGATAATATTGAAATAAATGAACAAAAGTAATAACATCAACAAGAACTATAATGATAAAAATAAGCATAACAATAATAATATTTAACACGAAAGCATTGACTAATAATAATAATAATAATAATAATAATAATAATAATAATAATATGAAGTCTAAAAATCGAAAAACTCATGATTTCGATAATAATACCAAGCTCGAAAAAAATCGAGAAATAATATGAATATTTTAAAAAATTTCAAATTTCATTATAGTAGATATATATAAATAAAAACTCTAACCATTTAAATGAAAAAAAATATTTATATATTTTATTAAATATAAATATTTAAATAAAAATATTTATATTTATTCATTTAAAATATTTAAATAAAAATATTTATATTTATTCATTTAAAATATTAAAATAAAAATATATTCGTGAATAAAAATCTTCTCTTTCGTTCTTTTTGCCCCAAGCCTCGAAGCTTTTATCTGTAATCACTACCTATAAATAATCAGATTTAATTATTAATTACAGCTTTTCTCCAAGCCGTTTAGAGGAATAATCGGCAGATCAGTCGTGATCACATAAATCTTTCGGTGTTCCATAAATGGGGCGCAAATATTATCGATATTACGAAGTGTCGACAGCACAGATGAAAAATGCATTTCATTTCAGGAGTTCCAACTCGCGACGATTTTCTCGCATCGAGCGGCAATGTTTCATAAAATTGGTTATTAGTCGATGATTTTTGGCCGGCTGCCCATGATTCGGTACAAACAGCACTGGCCTGCCGAATCGTGTGCATCCAGAAATAATTAATTTTGGGCTGGACAGTTCCGATTCTCCCCCCCCCCCCTCTGTTTGAAAATGTGAACGGTTTTTCGGATAACGACGCGCAATTTGTGTCTCCCTTATCGAAGCAGCAACGATTCAACGAGCCTCGCTAAATTGGGGAAATTTAATCGAATACGTAGATAATTCAGTAGCACGCTCATTAAAAACGTTCCGGACAAATATTGAAACGAGAACGGATTAAAAAATGGAAAAATGAGTTTTCAAGCGAATTGCCCATATTGAATCAACGCGTGGAAAAATATTTTCAAAGAGAGGAATGATTTTCCGGATTTATTATTTTTCAAAAAGTCGATCCAAGGAAAAATATTTTGTGGAAAAACAGAAGGAACAAAAATATCGATAAATCTCGAAGAAAACACTTTTTCCAAATTCCAGTCCGACTTTTCTCCGGCTGAACTTCTTTCAATGCTATTTGTTTGTTTGTTTTTTGAGAATTGAGAAAAACTCGATTTTTCGCTCCATGAAATCGAACTACCCCCATCGGTCCATCCCTCTTCTTTTTGCAACTTTTTCTCTATCGAAATTCTTTATTCGTCCTCTTTTTGTCGGCTTGCCGTCGCCACGGTTGGTAACCAAAGGGAAACTTTTATTTACCCACTGGCGAGACTCTGAACGACTTCTATCTCGCTCTCGCTCCATGTTTGTTTTACCTCGTATATCGCACATCGAGTCTCTCGAAATATCCGAATTTATTGGCTCGAGCGTCGAAACCGATCCGTTCCTTAAATCGAGAACCGTATTGTTTTTTTTTTTTTCACTCACGTAAAACATGTTTGGATATCCAAATTTGTTTATCCGAATTCGGAAAAGGTAAATTTAGAAAAATTTGTTTACCCAAATTTGGAAAAGGAAAATTTAGAAAAATTTGTATATTGAAATTTGGAAAAGGAAAATTTAGAAAAATTTGTATATTGAAATTTGGAAAAGGTAAATTCAGAAAACTTTGTATATCCAAATGTGGAAAAAGTAAATTTATAAAAATTTGTATATCCAAATTTGGAAAAGGTAAATTTAGAAAAATTTGTATCTCCAAATTTGGAAAAGGTAAATTTAGAAAAATTTGTATATCCAAATTTGAATACCCAAATATCGACTTGAAAATCGATATCCAAGTCGATATCCGATTTTCAATATCCAAACATTTCAAAAAGTTCAAATTTGAATTAAAAATTTGGAAACTGCAAATTTGGCTCCAAAAAAAGTTGAAAGAAAGTCTTAGCGATTGGATTAGGGATTTTCTCACTTACAGGAGAATGCATTTTCTCGAGTGTCGATTCGAACTAAAAGTTCGAAGAGTTCGAGAGGAGTAAGTATTAAGTGAGTCGAGAATGTTGGAAATACGTTAATTGTCTTTCCGCGTGATCCTCAGGACGAGTAATTTTCCCATCAATTATTTTGCACCTTCGGAAACACGAGAGGAAAGGGAGAAAAAAAGAAATGGGATATTCCTCATTCGATTGCGCAGCTGATTAAGCTCGACATACGAGAAAGGTCATTGACCAATTATCCGTAACGGAAAAAGCAACGAGAAACGTGACTGCCCAACGCTTTTAGGGTGGAAAGAAAAGGATCCTCTTTCTTCGTGCTGACGTTCGATATTGGCCAATAAAAGTGTATGAAATTGCATAAGGGAAGCTGATTGGAAACGACTGGGGCCAACGTGCCTAGTCTCGTTCAACGAAGAACAAAAATGAATGGAATTGGTAATACTATCTACCATAAAAAAGTCACTATACAGGGTGTCCCACGACGGAATGTCATCCTTAAAATGGGGGATCGAGGTGAAATTCTAAGTCGATTTATCTAATCATATCAGGTCCATTGAGTTTTCCACCATTGAGGGTCGAAACCCTCGACACTGATTTCGAGTCTTTCGATTTCAAAATTTCCATTTCGATTTCGTTTTTCAATTTTGAAATACTTTCGAGGATCTATCCATCGAAAATTTTCAGCTGATTACTAATATCATCGAATTTTCGTCGAAAGTGCTGCACACAGGAAAAAAATCGTGTTTTTAAAAGTCTCTACGATTTTTTCATGGAAATTTTGAAATTTGGGGGAAATTCATGGTAGATTCGTGCTCAGAGAATAAAATTAGATCGAAATGGATCATTAAACAAAAAATTGAAAATCCAGAAAAAGGCTCTCTAAACGTACCCATCATATTTTTCGAACCAAAATTCCTATTAATACGTTGATTATTAAATAAATAATTATTATATAAACGAGCATACGTTCCATTTAAGTTTAATTTTTCAATACTTGTGGGCGAACAATATTTTTTGTTTGGGTTTGTTTTGTTGCATGATGACCCAAACAAACCCAAACAAAAAATTGAAAAATTAAAAAAAAAAGTATTTAAACAATATCTTTTTATGTATTAAATTACAACCTATATTTTAAGTTGGGCATCTAGAAGTAGATCGGTGAAAACCTCATTCAAATCCATGCAGTAGTTTTTTATTGAAGCCTGTACAAACATACAGACAGACACACAAAAATTCTAAAAACTGTTGATTTGGCTTCTGTTGCTCTAACAAAGAATCCCCATATCATTTTTTCAAAAATATCTTCAATCTACAGACATCGATCTGTTACAATTTTATCATAAATAAAAATTCATAATTTTGTTTTTTGTACTTAAAAACAATTTAAAGTGGGCCTTACATGGATCAGGTATTTTATACTAGATCCCCATACGACTGAGTGTGAAAAAACATTTGCAGGAAAGTTCTAATCGAATGGTGAAAGTTTATCGACTGAAATGGATGCTGCAAACATCCTCAGGCAAAAGTCTAACAAGTTGACAAAGGCAACTGAGTTCTGGAGTGTCGTTTGATCAGGAAATCACGTGGGAAGGGTGAGCTAATTAAGCGAAGGTCGACTGGATCTTCAACAGCTTGGATAGGACGTCAACGTCATTTGGCAGTAACTTCAAAGAGTGATTTTCAGATGTGACTCGTGTCTATCCCTTTTTTTTCACATTGGTCGAAAAGTTTGATCCGATCCTCGTGTAAACTGGCTAGAAAAAAAAAGTTGGTTTGGTTGTTGGTCGATTGCGCAGGCGTGGATGGATAACCAGGATTCCTTTAGGAAATTGAACGGCAGCTTTAATCGCGTTCTAACCGAGTTCAATGACGGTCACCCAACTCCTGTCTGTGGTCGTTCGCGTTACCGAAGAACTCGTTCGATTTCTCTCGATCGGTTGCCCCAGGGACTTGGCTTACTTTCATTAGAGCCTTCGAATAAACTCGAAGCAAACTACGGATATTCGACCATGATGACTCCTGGTGGCTTTGCGGTTCGACGATTTCACAAAATCCATTTCCTGTCGAAGTTTCATACATTTGGCTGCCCACGCCTCGATGATCGGTAAAACCGATCAAACCAGACTCCACTCGGGATGGGATAGGAAACCTGAACTTTGATTGACCAGAAGACTCGAAATTTCGAATTTGTATCTACTGAAACTACGAATTTCGTAAGTTTTTGATTTTTTTTTTTGGGTTTGTTTGAAATCAAGGGTTTTAAATCAAACCAACGAACCCAAACAAATTCTGTAAACCTCGACGAAATTTGTAGTTTCGGAATATTCAAATTCGGAATTTTGAGCCTTCTGGTCATTTGAAATTCGGGTTTCCTATTCCACTCCAAATAGAGAAAAAATGGGTAGAATAGAACAGTGGGGAGAAGTATAGGATTCGTTAGTTTAATTAAAAACCCTTGATTTTAAACAAACCCAAAAATTGAAAATATGTCGAGCCTTCTGGTCATTCGAAGTTTCCTACTCGACCCCAAATAGAGAATAAGTGAGCAGAATAAAATCGTGAGGATAATTAGAGGGTTCGTTAGTTTAATAAAAAACCCTTGATTTTGCACAAACCCAAACAAACCCAAAAATTTACAAAATTTCTCGTTTCGGAATATTCAAATTCGGAATTTTGAGCATTCTGGTCATTCGAAGTTTCCTACTCGACCCCAAATAGAGAATAAGAGCAGAATAAAATCGTGAGGATAATTAGAGGGTTCGTTAGTTTAATTAAAAACCCTTGATTTTGCACAAACCCAAACAAACCAAAAAATTTACACAATTTCTCGTTTCGAAATATTCAATTTGGGGATTTTGAGCCTTCTGGTCATTCGAAGTTTCCTACTCGACCCCAAATAGAGAATAAGTGAGCAGAATA
>JAPYZJ010003845.1:0-15451 GCA_030522765.1 Ophioninae sp. B BG-2022a | reverse complement strand
ATGAGTTGGGTGTGTTTGGATTTGGACAATTTATTTATAAAGGTAATCAAGATGAAACAATGATTGTTTGGGTTAGGTCAATTTATTTGCAAAGATAATCAAGATATATCAATAATGATTTGGGTTTGTTTGGGTTAGGTCGATTTATTTATAAAGATAATCAAAATAGATCAGTAATTATTCGCGTTTGTTTGGGTTAGGTCATTCCATTTGTAAATATAATCAATTCAAACCAACAATTGTTTAAATTTTAATTATTCACTGAGTGAGCCAAAGTAAATTATTGAAGTTTGGCATACGTTCGATCGAAGCACCAGGCTATCGCTCCATTTTCATGATACCCTCGTTTAAGTATGAGACCGAGAACTTTTCGAGCAGTCTACGTATCAGAGCGAAAGCCTCGATTTCAGAAGTTCCTCTGGTTAGCAGACTTCGTTTGAACTCGCAATTTTCCCTCTCCTTTCCCGAAGAATCCTCGTGGCTTTACAACGGATACCCCGTATGATCCCTTACGCGATTATACAAAGCTGGCGAAATTGATTGTTAAACTCTTGCAGCATTTGCAATCTTCTCTCATTCCCTTCATTTTTCTTCATTTTTTTTTTTTTTACTTTTTTAACATTTTTTTTCCGCTCGTACGGTCCATAGAGCACGACGGCGCGCAGAGACCCATAGAAACTAACGAGGATAATCTACCGACCACCAACCGCAATTTATTCCCCGGACATGTGAAGTTTTCGAGGAAAAAAAAAAAATCGCGAATACACGCGCGATTTAAAATGAGAATTTATCTTCGCCTCTCCCCCCTCCCCCTCTAGTCCTTAATTCACGTTACTCTTTTGCTATTCATTTTTTGTTTTTTTTTTTAACTTTTTTTTTCGTAACGATCATTTACTCACTGATGTATGTTTTATAGGGAACTGTGACGTAGTTGAATTTGCTGGAATTGCACGCCTCCTCCGGTACCTGAGTCCATGTCTTTGACAGCTGCATCTCGATCACCGGATCGTCCCTTTTGTGCAATACGAGACAGACGTAGCCGTTGTCGCTGAAAACAACCAAACGGTGGTCATTGATTGCAGGTATTGGTGAATGGATTTTTTTGGATATTCACGATGGGCTGGAGAATTAGGGGAATTGTGATTTTTGGGGGAATTTAGAATTATTGGAGAATTGTAGAAATTTTAGAACTATAGAATTACAGAAATTCTAAAATTATAGAACTATAGAATTATAGAAATTCTAGAATTATAGAAATTCTAGAATTATAGAAATTCTAGAATTATAGAAATTCTAGAATTATAGAAATTCTAGAATTATAAAAATTCTAGAATTATAGAAATTCTAGAATTATAAAAATTCTAGGATTATAGAAATTCTAGAATTATAGAAATTCTAGAATTGTAGAAATTTTAGAATTATAGAAATTCTAGAATTCTAGAATTTTTTATTTATAGAATTGTAAAAATTGTAGAATTGATAGAAATTATGAAACTTTTAGAATCTAGAAATTGTAGAATTTATAGAAATTACAGAAAATATAGAAATTATAGAATTATGAAAATTTTAGAATTGTATAATTGCATAATTCTAGAATTATAGAATGATCGAATATTAGAAATTGTAGAATTTATAGAAATCATGGAAAGTACAGAAATTATCGAATTATAGAATTATAGAATTAGAGAATCATAGAAATGTTAGAATTCTAAAATCTATAGAAATTATATTTCACATTTCATTTAATAATTAGTTTCCTAGTCATAAACAAATAAAATTAAAAGTATCAATTTACTGCGATTAAACAATTTCATTTTTTTCTTTTTTGCATTTTAACGATGCAAACGTCATACCCATAAATATGGATTGATAATTACGACACTATCGCACTACGGCTGTTTGACGTATAGGTTGGGAAATTCCAGAAATTAAATGCAATTGTCTGTCATCTGCTTCTATTCTCTCTCTCTTTCCTTCTCTTTGCCTTGCTCTACCTATATTTTCGTCGCTTTATGACGAACGTTCCGAGGAACATCCGCAGGATCGTTTTGAAGAGATTCGTTCCCACACACCACCCAAGTCGTAAATTATATATTACAATTTTCTGGTGTGCAAATGACGTTGTACTATCGTAAATTTAAAGACGATATAACCTTTAAGTTTCGCCCTTAAAAGACGAGAATATTGGATGAGTTAACACTACATCGTAAGATATAAAATCATTTTATACATACATGATAAAAAATATATATTTTATAAATATCAAATATAAAAAAAAATTAATAAAAACAATTTTGATAAAAAAGAATATATGAATGAATCAATACATTAAAACTCAATTATATGTGTATATTATATACATAAACAAAATAGACTAATATAGTAAATAAAACAAACTAACTTTTTCAATGTTATCATTAATGTATCAGCTTTCAGAAAAATACCAATATTGACTGCCGAATATTTTTTTAAATTATTTGATTGGATTGATAATTACAAGCCAGAAACAAAAACGAAACATAAACTACGTAGAAAATCAATAATCAATATAATAACATTTAAAAAAAAATAAAAAATAAATCAATCAAAGAAAAATTGCACTAAAATCAAATATTCTCTGTTATAAAATAAACAATGTTTTTTTTTTATTTTATAACTTTTTATAAATTTACTATATAACCAATTTTACTACTTTTATTTATATATTTTCTTTTATTTATTTATTTCTTCTCAGTTCCAACGTCATTCCTTTCAGGTTTACGTATTTATCATTTCCAATAGAACGTTATCCCATTGCAAAATTGCATTATGCATTGTTTATACATTGACAAATGCAAAAAAAAAACCCAAACGGACACACGTACTTAAATATACATACACACATCCATATATATACATATCAATACATATACATACATACATACAAACATAAATAAATAAATATATATATACATATATATATATGTATATATATATGCATAAAGAATGCATAATGCAATTTTGCATTTCTACGTACAGTCGTACGTCCATATATCTCATCATACGCGAGAATATTTATGTATACAGCACGTTTATGATGCTCGGCTCTTGGCACTGCCTTAATTAATTAAGTTGCGGGGAGTCGGTCATTTGCATTGCATAGAATGTTTTCTAAACTCGAGTGCATTCTGCACGGTGCCGGTGCATGAATGAATGTACAGATATATAACAATGCCAGGACGAGGGTTGGAGGAGGAGGGGGGGGGGTGGCGAGAGAAATTTAAGGGAGGGTTGCGTGGAATGGCTGGAAAGTGGAAAGACGAGGAGGAACGCGAAGGGACCAGAGGGCGGTGCAGCCCAAATGGTCCCGCGGGTGCAATACTGCGGGTTCTTGCACACTCCATGGTTCCTACGGTAACTGCGACCAACAATTTCGTCCTCCAACTACGAGGATTAAGTACAAACGTTGCGTACTATACTTCGATCCGGATGCAACATATGTGGTTCGAAATTGGATATACAGGGTGTCCCAAATGTGAACTTTGATATCCCTTGTTGGGGAAGGTCACGATGGTACGAAATTATCAAATATGACCTAGTTTCAAACTGTCTTCGAAATGTTCGAACTTTTGTTGGTAGGTGTGAAAATGTTTAAATATAGAGGAAGTTTTTTTGGGTTTGTTTGAAGTGGAAAATGATGGATCGGTATTTAATGTGGTATCAATGTTTTTCGGAATTTGATTTAGAACTATGTTTTTTTTTTAGTAATTCTCTGATTACAGATTTCTTTGTATCGAGATTTTTGTAGGAGAGGCGGATTGGCAAGTTTGAGGATTTGATGATAAACAATTATCAATACACTTCAATATTTTTGTTGCAAATGTTCATTGGGTAAGTTTGATTTTGGTTTTTTTTACTTTTGATTTTTTATATTGACTGTTGTATACGACAAAAATGTTTACTATGGTATATTGTTCGTTTATTAAAATAAGAGCCCCAATTCAAGTGGACATAATATACATTTTTGAATATAAATTTTTAACAGAAATATATTTAATTTATTTTTTTATGATGTTTGCGGTTTAATCGAACTATTATTATATTTTTTTCATTTATTGCTGACCCAAACGATCCAATTTTATGTTGATATTTTTATATACTAATTAATTTGATAAATTGTTTATTTATTAGTGTATTTAATGTAAACTAATTCTGCTTTTTTAATGGAAAAGTTTAGTAAAGCTTCTTTTTGCAATCAATATTAATAACTTCAATTTACAATCAATTTTGCAAACCAAGCAAACACAAATATATTTTATATCTATTTCTAATCATTCTCACGTTTTTTTATCATTATATTTTTTATATAATGATAAAAAACTTAATTAGAAATTAACTTTCCATTATATTTTTTAAATACGTATATCGTTGCCTCAAATAATCCAATTGAATGCGAATATTTTTATACACTAATTAATATGATAAATTATTTGTTAATTAGTGTATTTAACGTCAACAAATTTACGCTTACATTTTTGACATTTAATTTGCAAAAATTTACATTTTCCATCACAAATTTCACCAAAGCTCATTTCAATAATGAATTTTGAAAATTATAAAAGATATTTAGATTAATAATATTGATCGTAGAAAAATTTCGGTCACAGCTGGTAAATCGACTCGGCACAAATTACCTGGTACACGAAAGTACGAATGCACGTATAAAATTGAATCGCGAAAACTCGAGCTGAGATTTGAACGAAATTTCAAGTTGCATGCTTCCGTTTCTCGTTTCAATCAAATTTACGACGGGGGACGTTACGTAACCGGCGACAGCCAGTCGTTACCTTGGCCCTTAGCTATGGATAGAAGAATGCCCGGGCGTATGAGCCATTTTCATTGTAAGCGATTGCCTCTTGCTTTGAACCATCGAACTGTAGAAAAAGATATGAAAAATGCATGCACGAAATAGGGCACTCGAGGGGCTTTGACCGGTTCGAAAATAAATAAAAAAACGTTCGTCGCTCGAGGCAACTAAAATTGAAGGTTTGTCCAATGTGTGCTAAAGAAATCGCAGACTAAGAATAAATGTATTATATAATATGTATTAAATGTTAAAATAAAAAAAAATTTATCGAAAAATGTATTATCATTTTTTTTCAACAATTTATATTTTTTATTTCGTGTAAAGTGAAGTGAGAAAAATCAAGGTATAATTAAAAATATATATTTTCTATTAACAGCCAGTGAAACTGTTTTTCTTTTTTTGGAATACAAATTTTTTAAAATATATTTTATTGATGTTGTTTATGAATCTATGAGAGAAATAATAATAGAAATAACACAATTAACAAAGGCTATAGAAACTAAAAATTAAACATAAATCACAGTATAACCCAAAAAAATAATAATTACTGTATAATTTAAAAAATAAATAAAAATCGCTGCAGAAACCAAAAAATAATCAAAAATTCGATATATAATTAAAAAATATATATAAATCGTAATGTAAACAAAAAAATAAATGAAAATTGGTATATAAGCTAAAAAATAAATAAAAATTGTTATCTAAACCAAAACATGGATAAAAATTGCTACATAACCAAAAAAATAAAAAATCGTGGTATTAACAAATAATAAATAAAAATTGCTGCATAAGAGAAAGAGAGTTTCGTCTCTTGGGCGATCTATACATAGTGAACGGGCGAGCGGAGACGCAAAAGAGAGCCTGAAGCCCCGAAGGATATTATTCCGCCAAGTCGAGTATGATTTAGTCCCTAGACGCTTCTGTCTCTGTGGTATATCCTCGTGAAAGTTTCTGCGGCCAGGTATAATATGTTCGTCTTAAGTACCGTCATTTTTCCTCGGAAACGTTTCCACCCCTTCCAATGCCAAAAAAAAAATTAAAAAAAAAAAAGATGGCTGAGAAAAAAGAAAATAAATCGTGAAATCCAGATGTTCTTTACCTGTCTACTTTCCTGTTGAACGTTTCTCGTTCATTCGATTCCCTTTTGTGGATCCATTGTAAAATCGCATTTTTTTTTTTTTTGGAAAATAGAATTTTAAAAAAATTATCTCTCACGATTTCTCTCATTTCGTCAAAAATGTCGAGGGTAAAAGAGATTTTTATGATGTTTTTTATTCGGCTCGTTGATTCGAAAAATAATTTTTAATAATTCACGAAAAAAATTTTTTCAAAATATATCGTCGATATTGTTGACTATTTGGTGACGGTTGAATGACGTTTCAGATACGTTACGAAACCTTTTACCCGATAACAAAATTCATAATGCAAACGAAATCGTCATGAGTGCATTTTATTTATTTTTATTATTATTATTATTATTATCGGATTTATGGAAACGTGTACGTGATCGAACGATTTAGCAATACTTTTCCTCGTGAAAGTAGGGAGTCGATAATCCGTCGGAAAACTATTCATACGAATAATATTGTAATATGCCAGGTCGTGCGGATATTATTTTTCGTATTTTCGCAGCGTGACGTGCACAGCTTGATACCGATCCTGATATTACTAACAGCGATGTATCGGAGCTTCCCGGAAAAGCCATTTATCGAGACAGCACGACGAGTGCATTTTATCGATTAAATTACGGTTGACAGGTCGAGAACGCTCGAAATTGTGACATTAGGGAGTATAACGATTAATATTACTCACAGACCTGATGATTTTTAGGCGAGTTGATGAATTTAACGATCGAGAGGATTTTATGAACGAACATTTTAATTGGCAAAAACATCCAGTGATGTAATAGTAACGGACATATTTATTGCGAAGTTGGCAAAACAAATTAATGAAATTGTCAACATTTTATTCATTATTTTCTCATATTAATTATTTTTTTTATTGTTAATTATTTTATTAATTTTTTTGAATTTTATAGTTTAGTATTTTAATAAGCAAATTTCTGTAAAATTATCAATATTATATTAATTATTTTTATTTCTAGAATTCATTTTTCTACTGATAGTTATTTTACTAGATTTTACTGAATTTTGCTATATTTCTGGATTTTAGTAGAAACATTCAGTAAAATAAATTTACTGAATATTTTCGCTAAATTTAGCAAGATATTAATTACACAAGACCAAATTTAGTAACATTTCGACAAATTTTTAATTAATGAAAAAACTACATGGAATAATTTGATTAATTTAAATTAATATAAACAATTACAACCTAAGCAAACCCAAACAAATAACTTGATCAAATTAAATTAAAATAAACAATCATAACCTAAAGAAACCCGAACAAATTATTCGATTAAATCAAATTAAATTGAACAAATAAAACCTAAACAAATCGAAACAAATAATTTGATTAAATTAAATTAAATTAAACAATACAAACCTAAACAAACTCAAACAAATAATTTGATTGAATTAAATCAAATTAAATAATTTCAACATAAAAAAATTTTTAAAAATAATTTGATTAAATTAAATTAAATTAAACAATTAAATTGCGAACTTGCAAACTTGAAAAGCTACGTAAAAAGTAGATCCATGCCTGCCACGACGGGATAGTTGGCAAATGCAGACTGTCGCCAAGTTCCCGTTGTTTTTCGAACGTATATGTTGAACGAACAATTCCGAAAGTCGAAACTTTCGTATAGTGTTGGATATGGGGCCAGTAGAATTCAGTGCCATTCTCATAGCTGCACGTCACAAACTTTTAAACGTATACGTATGCAAGATCAGGTACTACAGGTCATTGTTGGAAAAACATCGTGCACGAATACAACGGATACTGGCAAGGCGTGATTCGACGACGACGACGACGAAAAGGCAGGTTTTACGTGAAATGATAAAAGTCGAAAGTAAATTGGACGCTTCTCATCGTTATTCGCTCCGCCTTGGAAAAATGACAATTGAAAGTTGACTGGTCGTAAATTTGTTATTCCCAGGAACTTCGAACGCGTCCTAATTTTTTTTACACGCGGGTGTGGATCTGTACAGTCTTCTTCAAAAGTATTAGCCATCCTGTGAATTTTTTATCCGGACGAAAAATCGAATATCTCGACAAAAAAAAATCGAAAAAAATTTCGACAAACAGGATTTTAAAAGTCACAAAACCAGCTACATTTTGATTTTTTACTTTTATTTTCGCGGTTCTTAGCGAAGTTTGTGGACTAAATTTATTACGAAATTGGCTGTTTGTTTGGGTTTGTTTGGGTTCTCATTAGTAAGGTAAACGAATTTATCTATTTAAATAAATAAATAATAAGTAATAAATTTAATAATGAGAACCCAAACAAACCCAAACAAATAGATAATTTCGAAATAAATAAATAAACCCAAACAAACCCGAAACAAATAGATAATTTCGTAATAAATTTAATCGAAAAACCTTGCTAATGATAATTTTACCTTACTATTTATAACCCAAACAAACCCAAACATATAGCTAATTTCGTAATGAATTTAATTGAAAAATCATACTAATGATAATTTTAAAGAAACCTTGCTAATGATACTTATCATTAGCAAGGTTTCTTGATTAAATTTACTACGAAATGATCTATTAGTTTTCGTTTGTTTACGTTATAGATAAAATGATCATTAGGAAGGTTTATCGATTAAATTGATTACGAAATTAGTTATTTGTATCCAAAACACATGGGACGCTTTCTCCAAATTTGGAAATCCCTGAAACGTCCATTTTGGATAAACTTCCAAGACGATTCAGTAACCTAAAATAATTATGCAGCGGTGCATCAAGCGTCAACAGGACGAAACCTGTCCAACGTTGAAACTTAAAGGGAACGTTGGATTTTCATGGATGGGGATGAAGGTGGTGAAGGAGGAAGCCAGCACACCCCGAAACTGGAAACTTCGTCGTTCGATGTTTGGACGACACGTTTTTCCACAACTCTTACTCCCAACACCCCCCATTGCCCAACCCTTGGTCCGATTTCGTTTAGGGATGAGAATGAGGGTCAGGGGAAGAGTTGGAGGAAGATCGAGGGAGGATTACGAGGAGGAGAACGAGAGCCAACACGGGGCGTGCGACCTGGGGTGACTTTGGTAACTTTACGGTCGGGTGCCACCCATAAATAATACCATCGACGGGCGTTTCAACGTCGACGAAAACGACCTCTATACGTATACCAAAAAGCCAAGTAGTGCCACCACGTTCACCAAGTATAGTGGGCGCAGAGCTCTTTTTCCACTTTTCCCTCGTCCACCAGAGAGCAAGAAAACAAAGTTCCTAACCGCGAGAATCCCATTACCATCATTCTCGTCTTATTCACACTCTTGACTTGCCATCTTTTTCACTCGGCCCTCCAACCTTTCCCCTTCCAAACCCCGGCCATCTTCTTTTTTTTTAATCTCTCACTTTTCTTGTTTTTCTTTTTTTTTCACTTAGGCGACGAAAATATTTTCCATGAATCGGAATTCGGAATGGACGGGGTGCGCCGAGTCGACTAATGGGTCGAGCAATCTCTTTGCATCCCTCGCCAACTTTTTCTCGTCGACTGTCATGTCTTAGCTGAGAGAAATGGCGATTTCGGTCCATCGCTAAAATATATTTCGCTACTGTAATAATTTCGAATTGAAAAAGAACAACGTAATCGTTTCTTTCGTATTCTCCAGTTGCGATAAGGTGAAAAGAGACGCTTCGTTGAATATGAGCTTTTAACATTAATATTTAGAGGCCCCTTATTACTGATTTTCCTTTCAGCGCGAAGAAAACGTTTGTTTGCTATTAATAAATTTTACAACTCGCAAATCGGTACGCGTACAATAATGTGCAATATGTAATCCTGTAGAGAATTGAACGCTCTACAAAAAAGGTCTCTTGTCGATTTTCGATAAATCGATTACTTCGTGAGTTATTCACGATCAAAGTTTCAAGGTCATTCCATAGTAGATCCGGAGCTCATTTCCGGCGAAACTATCAGACTTATCGCAAAGTGCCACAGGACCTTTTTTGTAGAGCTCTTAATTTTCCTATACTACAACGATAATGCAGTTTTTTTAACGTCAATTTAAGTGGAATTGCTGATTCATTGGACTTACCAGCCCCTGGTAGCTTTGGCTACGATCATCACATGATTCTCCCGTCGACTCCCCATCAACTTCTGCTGATGATCCTCGAGCCAGAAGGTTTTGTGGCACGACAGGTGAGTCTCGTTTCGATCGAGGATCGTTATGTTGTAAGTAGAAGCCAGTAACATCGAAGCCATCGTGTCCAAAGCCGTCCAAGATTTGGGTGCTACCAGCCAGCTCGGAAATGAGCAGCGTTCTGGTATGGGTTCTGGAAAACAAGATGGACGATAAGCGAGTGCTTTCAAAATGGCTGCAATCAAGGTAGCCTGCAAAAATCCTTTGCAAATAGCTCGAGGAAACGTTTTTATTTCTTTTTTTCATTTTCAACGTTAGATTTCTAGGTTTGAAATTAAAGAAAAATATTGCATCGTCGGTGAAGCAACGAAGTAAGCGGTGAAACTATCCGGATGGGGATGTAAGAATATACATTTCGCAAAAAGGGTCGTCACTTCGCTGAGGAACCTGGACTGGCAAATGACTCATCGTAAAACTGCTCGAGGAGTCGCGAAACCTCGCATATATATATATATATATATACATTACCCCTAGAAATTGTAAGTATACGACGAAGAGGAATTTAATCTGAATTGTGAAAAAGTTTAAATGGAAACGTGGAATACGAGATGAGAGTTGAAAAGAACAGGCAGGGGGAATGATGGAACGAAGTATAGTCACAACTGTAAACTCCGTGACTCGCCTCGAAGATGATGGCTGTCCGAAATACTGTCATCTTTTCTAGCCCTCTTCAATACCTACTGAATACAAACTATTTTTTGTCAACAAGAAAATATCAACTTACAAACAAACTCGTCGAATTTAAAAATTATGAATTATATACGATAGCGTTCTAACGTGGTTTTCTCAAAACACGGATATTACAAACTGTTGCCATGATATCTTGAAAACTAGTCAATTGAATGAGCTCAAATTTATAGAGGATCTTTAATACATATGTTTCTACATGTTGCACAAAAATAATTAAGATTGCTTTGTTAGTTTTCTTATTACTAGCAAAATCGACCCCAAAAAAAGCGCGAAAAATTCTTTTCTTATTCTAAATCCTAAAAAAAACTTGTTTTTTTGAAATGCGACTTTGTTTTGGTTCCATGTAGAGCCTCGCGTCTCACGGTTAAAATAGCGTTTGGTTTTTTTATTTCAGATAAGCCGGACGGCCGAAATCACGGCAGCAGTGGAGCACCTCGTTTTTTTGTCTTCGTGATTATCAGTGTATCTCCGATCACATTCAATACACCGAGTTCAAAAAATGCACAAAGTTTGTTTAAATATTAACAAAAATAATGTACAATTTATAAATTATTTTATTTCAATACTTCGTCAAGAAAAAAAAGAATTCTCCAAAAGTGCATATGAAAAACAGGTTTCCCACTAGACGATCGCCTTAACATAGATTATTCGAGCGATTTCGCGTATTTTGAGAAATTTTGGAGAGTCGAGTCGAGCGAAAAGTAACGTTACATTTAAGCCGCTTATAGAGCTTTCGGGGGAGAATTTACGAGGGACCGAGCGAGCTTGACCTACGATTTGAAATATTAACATGCCGTGCGTCATGCCTAGATAACTTGCCTTCTCTTTTCCCCATTCACCCCCCTCCCCCTCGTCTACCCCTATTTCGCGTCTCTCAATTCGCACGCTCAGGGAGCAAACTAAATTATAAATTATACCGAGAGACCCGGCCCCGCACGACCTGGCGTCTCGTTCATATTTTTGGAGCGTCCTCCTATCCGTGCTTCCTCCTCTGTGTATTCGTACTGTGAGCCCAGGTAGACCAAACCATCGTGACCAGTTTTGGCACTTTCCAATTCTCGCGATAGCCCAAATTCACGTCTAGACGGCGACTCCGATATTTTTTAAAAAAAGAAACATCCCAGCTATATCCTCGATGTGATCATTACGAATGCAACGCTGGACCCTCATTTTTCGTTATCGAACAATCGAGACCTGGCTGGATAGATATAAAAAATTTCGAAAATTGTCGAAAATGTTTTAAATGATAATGGTCTTCATGAAATAATAATGCATTTATTAGTTTAGATTTTATTTTTACTGAATAATATAGTCTTTGTAATTTAGTTTTAATTTAGTAATTATTTTAGTTATGATTTTGTTGATATTGATACATTAATTATTTGGGATTTTTTACTGGATCATTTGATAGTTATAAACATATTTAAATATTAGCCTGAGTGTGAACGCGATATAGAAATTATTTTATTTTGTTTTTACTGAGTAATTTCGTATTTATAAAAATGTAGATTTAAGGCATTGATACATGGATATAAAGAAATGCTAAAAGTTTTGATAATTTAAAAAATGATAGGTCTTACTTGAATAATCATACACGAATTATTATAGATTCTCTAATTAAGTAATTTAGTAATTATAAACATATGAATTTATCAGGTTGCTTAGAGGCTAATTAAATCTTTATTATTTCAATCGTTGTAAATTTGTAAATCTAAAGTTAACCAGAACCGAGTCATTAATTTGTTACACTTATTGGAAAATAACAAGTCAAGAAAAGAAACGAAATAAAACTTAATATAAATAAAACTTGAAACGAAGTTGATAAACTTACAATGAACAAAATTAATAAATTATAAATAATGAAATAAAAAAATATTTCGAATATTGTAACCGAATTATCGAACAAATATTAAAAAATCGTCAAAATTCTTGCCAATTTGAGCAATTTCCCAACTCGCCCCTTATTCATATCCTGGGACGAGATTATTGATTTTTGAATGTTTTTGAAGGAGGGATAATGGCCTGGTATATTTCCATTAATTTCACCGAACAGTTAGGGAAATCATTTGTCTGAAACGCGATACGTTTAATGTACTTTTGTTTGAGGCAACAATTGAAATCGGACTTTCATTTGAATCAAATTTAGAATTCCATTTCAGCCAGCGGAAACGTCTGGCTAACGAGTTTGATCATTTTTTTTTCGTTTCCAGGGTCAGTTGTAATTAATTGAACTGATACGTCATTAGGGGTTAAATGAAACTCCGATATACCGAAATATAATTGAAAGACTGAATTTCTGGCACAATTATACGTTCTAACGTATAGTGAAAATACAGTGAAAAGCATAGTGAAAATACAACAAAATGGAGTTGAAAATAGAGTCTTTGTAAACAATTTTCAGCAATTTGGCAATTGATTTAGAAAATGGTGAAAGATTAATTTTATCGACAAATTAATCAGCACTTACTGAAAAATCTCAATTTATATTGAGTATTCGTTTAGTTATAGACTAATAATAATAATAATAATAAATATTTCTAAACGTATCGATTAAATTTTAAATAATAAAAAATGTCGAAGTATTTATTTATCAATAAATATAATATTAATTATAAAAATGATCAATTTCTTTAAATATTCCATTGATAATGTCTTGAATTACGAAAACTATTCAATTATTAACAGCTTATTTATTAATAACTGATTTGCTGTAAAACAGCGAGAAATTATTAAACATTTCCCGAATTTTCTAGGACATTTTTACCGGTAGAATCAGATAACCTTTTAAATCCATTTGAAAAGTGATCAAATTTTATTTGCACATTGGATATTTTGCATAGTTTATTTATATATGAAAAAAATAGTATAAAATTATAAAATTGAATAAAAATAAAAATGCAATGCGGAACGATGTACAGGCTCGTTAAAAGCATGATGAACATTACTACGTGACACACGAATACGAGAGAGATAGTAGAAACGTTTTAAATCACGATTTCTCAAGAATGAAACATTTTCATCGAAAATGGCGACCGGAGGGCCGTCGGTGCCATCGTCATCAATGCACACAACAAATTTCGTACCAATTGGTTCAGCAGTTTCAGAGAATAGTGGTTTCAAAATTACGAAGTGGACAGAAGCGTGTTTCGGTTTTCTCGTCGCGATTTCTCAAGAATGAAACATTTTTATCGAAAATAGCGAGCAGGAGACCTTCGGTGCCATCGTCTAGAATGCACACAACAAATTTCATACCGATTGGTTCAGCCGTTTGAGAGAATAGTGGTTTCAAAATTTCGAAGTGGAGGGAAAGAAGAGCCCGTCAGACTTCCTTGAAGGATTTTTCGTGGCAAATGCGCCGCCATAAATGTACGTATACCCGGTGTGAGTTATAGCTGGATTCGCGATCTTCGTGATACAACACGAGCTCAAGAATTCAATTCAGTGTCCGCGAGACTCCCATAGTTCGGATACTCCGGCACCTCCCGCCTCACCCTGGGCCACCCAACCTTCGAGGGTGCGAATTGTGCGGAGCTGACGAGCTTCGGCGTCATATGCGGCTTCCGGTTACGATCCAACCCCCGAATGTTTGAGATGTGCCTCGACCGGCGCTCACCCTACGCTGTTATGTCCGTACAGACCAGAGAGAGAGAAAGGGATGCACTAATGGAGAGATATGCATCAGCGCCACGTTTAAGTTGGTATTTCCGGGTCCTGTGAAATTCCCGTTCCGTCCACCATTTTCCCTAGATCACCAAAACCAAACCTAACCCTAATATCACAAGGTTGTTTTCGGCCAATGCTGAAGGACGTCATTGATTCCTCGGAAGTTTAAACTGGCTGAAGGAAGTTGATGAGGAATGATGATAAGCCAGAGTCAGCCATTTTCCCTAGATTCGTAGACAAATCCCCAACATAAAAAACTGACCTAATCCTGGCATCACACGGTCTTTTTCGCCAAATGCTGAAGGACATCGTTGAATCCTCAGGAGACTGAACTGGCTCAAGCAAGTTGGTGGGATTTCTCCATACAGGATTAAATGAAAAGCTGAAGTCAGCCATTTTTACTAGATTGGTGAACAGATCGTTTCCAACTCCAAAAACCAACCTTATTCTACCATCCGAAATATCCTACCACTCGAGTACAAAAGAACTTTCTATATCGATAGAAGGTCGATGATATATATATACATATATCAATACATATATAAATATACACTAGACGCAAAAATTAAGGGATAGAAAAAAAATAGCAAATTTTTTTAAAAAAAGGAAATTGTAGCCCTAAGTTTCTAGTTTTCAGATCTGTTTATATATAGAGGATGTTTTGCAGTTTCCGAAACCCACCTTAAACTTTCTGTACGATCATTATTTCCCGAGTTATCAATTTTCAAAGTCAAAAGTGCAGTTTTGGCTTTGAACGCTCATAACTCCGCCAAAAATCGTCGTACAAACACCGCTCAAATTAAAGAGGAAAAATTTGAGCTCAACCACCGCTCAAATTAAAGAGGATAAAATTCTCTAAAAGAGCTTTTTGGTGGAATCATCAAAAAAAAATTTATTCATGTCCATGGACCTTTTTGAAGAAGAGTGAAAATTCCGAAAATTTTTCCTTCGATGGTTTTCCGACGTTTTT
>JAPYZJ010003844.1:0-16192 GCA_030522765.1 Ophioninae sp. B BG-2022a | reverse complement strand
TTAGGGACAGTCATATTTTCGATCAATTTATGTCTTCGAGCACACTTGACTACACTTTTAAGTGGGGTATGTGTTATTGGAATATATTTCTACGTTCACGATTGTATGCCTATAACTCAAATTTCAAGTGGATTTTAAAAGCTAAAGAATTTTTAAATTTTCTTCTACAAAATACGAATATTTCATGACTGTCCCTAATAATTAGGCAACTCACTGTAGACGATTCGTGAGACAAGCGTCATCGCGTGTATGTAATCCCAACCCGGGAAATTCTAAGTTCCCTGTGACGACGGATTCAATTGCAAAATATTGTGGGTTGCCGAATTATTGGGGGCAGTCATGAAATATTCGTATTTTGTACCACAAAATTAAACAAATCCTTTAGCTTTTTAAATCCACTTGAAATTTGAGTTATACGCATATTGTGAACGTAGAAATACATTACAATAACACATACCCCAATGCGCAGTCGAGTGTGCTCAAAGACAAAAATTGATAAAAAATATGACTGTCCCTAATAATTTGGCAACCCACTATTAAAAGGATACTCCCCCACGTGAGTGTCCCCATTAGTAGAAACCCAGACCCAATGACCCCAAGAGATTAAGGAATCGGTTCGTTGGACATCTCTTATTGCTGCATCCACGTATGCATAGGGGTGCTCACTCGGAAGATGGGAGAGAAACTCGACTACGGAGAAATCAAAGAGAGAGAGAGAGAGAGAGAGAGAACTATCAATTACTCATCCCGCTCAGACTTCCGGACAATGACATATTTAACTGACACGCTATGGCACTTCTAATTATAGCAATGGCATTACATAGCTTGGCTATACAACGCATGTACAGTCTAGACACATGTTGAGGGATGATAAGCGAGACGAATCGATTGATATGACCAGCGTTGGGACGTGAACTGAGGACAAGTGTCGTCATAATCGCACTTCCGGACATGCGGACAACGACCACGATCTTTTCTCCCCCCCCCCTGCCCCAAGAATTCCTCTTGCCCTCTCATGCCCCTTCACAGGGCTGCATCGAAGGCACGGTTATATCTACGAGCCAATGCACCTAGAATGCATTGACTGTCATGAGCGAGCATGCGACTCAACTGTACGTTCAGAAACGTATCCGAAGCCGTAACTCCTAGGGGAAAGCCCCTCATGACCATACTAATAGTGTCGAACGATCGATACGTTCTCTCTCTCTCTTTATGTATATATATATACATATATATGTATGTATGTATACGTGTATATGTACATGCATATGTATATACAGGGTAGCTAGAAGAGTGACACCCAATGATCAAATTTAGATGACTCATGTTGAAGTGTATTCAAATCGTCCTTATGTGTAATGATTTTTAGTGAGTGGAAGGTAACAATTTTTTTATTGCTTTTTTCTTTCGTAATTGCCCCTCGATATTGGTTTGATTTTTGATTCTCTTATTATGGAGATTTGTGGGTATTTTTTTCTTTCGTGATAATCGTCGTAACGTCAAATACCATTCTTGAAATAATGGTTGAGGCCACGGTAAGACCAGATAACTGGACATTGTAGGATCAGTACAAATAGGTTTGACTATATAGTCTGTGCTTTTTAATTGCTAAACTCGATTACTCGATTTCGAAAATAGGATGATAAATATGATGACGTAAATAATTTTGTTATATTTTACATTACTCAATTTATCCGAAAACTACATGTTATTTTTATTGCCTATATCCTGCCAGCTCATATCTATAAACAGTCTAATTTGGATTTTTTTATCTTTTTTTGTGACTTATTTATGCTGGATACTTTTCATAAGAAATATTATTTTCGAAGATTTAATTTACTTTTCCTAGAAGTAAAAAGTTTGAGTCATCAAAAAACATTTTTAATCTGGCGTCAATAAATATGGGGATCAGGATACCCTCCCCCCTCAATTTAAAGGATCTGAATGTTACCTTTGAACGTCTCTTCTCTCGCCACCCTGTATATATACAAGGCGTAAAGGAATGTAACGAGCCCTCGAGCCCTCTCATGTACTATTCACACTCTTCGAGAACCGCCTTTATCTATTATCTCTTGACGTATTGCTGTAATTCAGAATAGCATATAAGCTCACTCATCTCTCGCGTATATAACATCGAGTCATCGTCAACGCGATTGCCCCTGACGTATTATTACCTGAAGTATTACCGTGGGCACGATTATCCCATAGACAGATATCGGTTACTATAGATTTTTTTTCACTCACCATGTGTGCCATTTTTATTTGAGATTTATCGCAGCCACTTATCATTTTTTGAAGATTCTTGTCGGATTTTTAGACGAGGAATTATTGCTATTTTTTTTATTATCATATGTTTTTTGTGGATTCATTGATGCCTTGATTGATTTATTCGATAAATCATTTTTTGGAAAGTGTTCCGGGTCTGGGAACATTAGGGTAAAAATTTCTAAAAAATTATTTGGGTCTATTAAATAATTTTCTTTAATATTTCTTGAGCCTGATAATTTTCGAGGCGTGATCAATTATTTTCTTCTAAAAAGTCTGGCTCTGATAGATACGTAATTCTTTAAGAAATTTTCTGGGTCTGGTTAATAATTTCCATAGTCATTTTCAGTCATTTCCAGGAAATTCATTGGACGAGACATTCTCTAAAAAACGTTCTGGGACTGATAAAAAATGTTCTGGGTGATTTGCACTGATTTTCAGTCATTTTTAGAAAATTCATGGGATAAGGTATTCTCGACGAAATTTTCTGGGCCTGATGAATAATTTCTTGGGAAATTTTCTGTGCTTTGTACCATACAATTTTGTTAGCTTTGGTGAATGAGACCAAAAGTATGGTTCGAATTATGAAATCGATCGAAGAAAACCAATAATTCTAGTGAATTTAGGGAAGATTTTAATCCGAAGCTAGAACCTCTATTTATGAGAGCCAATATAATCGATCACTGGCAGTGGCCAAAATCGTTAGCTTGCTCACAATGTCCACGATTAAATGCCCCCGCGAATTTATGTCCGCGAGCACGTTGCTCGGGTTACGAGCATGAGGAATGCGCGGGCGGTCATTCGCAGTCGATACGTACCTCGGGAACTCGATGATGGATTGACCTGCGTCGTGTTTCATTGGTTCCCCGTGGATTAGCCCGTGAATAAAAAATAAAAATCGTACGAAGGGTGTCCCGTGGCAGAAAGAGCAAATTTTTATACAAGATAAATCGAAATAAATCGTTATCGCGATCCAGACACCGGATAGTATTTTTTCTCCCAGAATCCTTCGTAATTTTTCTTCTCAGGAGGTATCTCGTGATTCCATCTTCAACATTTGCCCGTGATCACAGAATCACGTAATCTCTCAGCGATGCCAAGAAAAGAAGAAAAAAATCGCTCGAAAGATTTTTAACTTTTCGATTCCGGTATCAGCTCGTTGGAAGAGTTGAAAAATCCATAAATCGATGATCGACGAAGGTTTAATTGATCGAGACGAAATAACCTCGCCGATTTCATAATTCCCAGCAAAGGGAATGAAAAATTAAAAAATCAACGATCGATCTCACGGTAATTTTCCTACCGATCATGTTACGTTTTGTCCCGTTGGACTCTTCAGCATCTAATTTTTATCTCGAGCTTCGTACAGCTGATCGACTCGTGACATTTCTGATTTTTTCGTGTTCGAAAAATTTCGTTCGGTGTTTCCGGTGTGGCATCTGCGTAAATCTGAGTTCGAAATCTGAGTCTTATCGTTTGACTGACTCGAACTGTATTCATCATTGACGATTGGACGTGAGTAACAAGAATGGCGCAGGTGACCGGGGAGTCCTTGAGTGATCATCGTTCACCCCATATTCGAGTAGTCTTTTTTTTCGTCACTCTCCTTTCACCCCCTCTCCGTCCCTGCGAAACTCTTCGCGATCTTGACAGACGGCGTTCCTCGTGACCTACTCCGGAGGCTTTACGAGTCCTTCCGTTTACGACCGAGCCTCGATAATTTCCTCCTTTTTCTCAGCCTGGAAATAGGTAATTTTTCCTATTCTAACCTTCTCAGGAGTCACGTGCTCGGAGCGCAAGGGTTGCCAACATCGAGCGCCATTGGAGTCTCTTTTCTCCCCGCTCTAGTCTCCACCAAGGAACGTTCGATCCCTCGAAAAAAAAGCTCGATTTTCATAGCTTCCACGCAACTATTCAAAACTCGTGCTCTCGAAGGATTCTTCCCCGATTCTCGTTTCTTCATCTTTTCATCGTCGTTTTGATGTCGTTCGGGGTTTTTGTACGCAAAATTCTTCCTCTGATCGATCCGTGCTTCATTAGCTCCGTAGACTTCTATATGGGTTGAAATTCGACATTAGGCGAATAACGCGACGAAACCTCTGATGTATACGAATTCGATACACGCACTTCCGGCATATATATATATACGTATTTATATCCAGATCCTTACATACGTACATACAGCTATATACGTTTTTTTGTTTCCTCCGTAATAACGTCAGTCAGTATTTTCGTATTTTTTTTTCTCACTATTGAATCGCGTCGCGAGTAAATACGATGATATAGGCACTCAGGTTTCTCGAGCAATGTCGAACGAGTCCAGAGAATGTCGAAAAATCTCCGATCCAATAATACCAGCTTTCGACTGGCTACCATATTTCCTTACATTCGATAGATTCCGGTGTACAGCTTCTCAAAATTCTACACACACCCACACTCAACTATATATAAATATATACATGTGTATATATATATATATAGTTATATATTTATTTATGTACACGTACACAGAAAAACACATATATATATATATATATGTAAGTTTATGTGTATATATATATCTATATATGTGTGTAAGTCCTCCAGGACTTTTTCACTCGCGCAGTCTCTTCTTCGTTTTCGTTCGTATCCGTTTTTCTCCACCCCTCGCACTTTGTCTCGTGTACCTCGGTTTTTTCTTCCGGTTGGACCGAAATTTCCCTACTAATCCCTCGTCGTTATAAATTTTTCGTTTCGGAACATGACTCCGGTCACCCCACCTTTTTTTACAGATCACGTTCCGCTCTTCGCGACTTTTTATCTTTACATGTTTGATGTATCACTGAACGAAAAAAAAAAGAATAAATTGTCAACGTTTGTGGTAAAAGTTTTTAGATCGAGATTAGCCTTCCCCCTCTCTTAGATACGTTACTTGGATTGTAACAAAATCGAGACTTTCGAGCATGGCCAAATACGCGCTCATGTCGATTTTGGAAAGATATCGGGGTCGAGATTATGTCGAGATTGGCTTTTGTAGCGAGAAATTTTTTTTTTTTTTATTTTCAAAATTTTTTTTTATCAACCGGGTATCCGTTGATCGCGATCGAGAGAGCGAAAATCTATTAAGCGACGTTGGGCGGCTGGCAGCCGGCCTCACACTGGCCCTCTTTACTCTCTTCTGCTTATTCGTCCTCTCTCTCTCTCTCTCTCTCTCTCTCTCTTTCTCTCTCTCTCTCTCTCTCTGTTTCTCTTCCTTTCTCCTGTACTACCCCCTCTACCAATTTCTCATCCTCTCTCTCTCGCCCTCTCTCTATCGTTGCTCTTGGAATATCATCCTCAAAACGCTACGGAGTACGCGCGCCCCGCCTTCCAACACTCACTTAAACGTACCCCCTACTCGTTCTTTTCAACCCTCCTGTACGAGCAAACCCCATCCGAGGACCACGCGCGCCCCCGAACGGATGCAGCTGGAAGTCGAAATTCCATCGGTTCGACACTTTATTTTTCAACGGATTTTCAAAAGTGTACGTTCAGAGGCGTGGTTATGAAAATTTACACGAGACCAAGTCCAGAATACTGCAGTGATTTCCGGCAAGAATGCACACGCGTCTGATCGGGTAAGGCTGATTCTACTTGAGTCTGACGTCCCGTTGATTAATACTACTGGCAAAAATATTTTTTTCGTTTTTATAGTTTATTCGGATTTTTGTCGATTTCGATTTTTTTTAAAGTTTTTTCAAAAGTTATTTAGAAGACGGAAATTGTATGTTCAGCAGAAAAATTAATAAAGTGCTACGAAAATTATTGAAGATCGAGACTTTGAAACGATTTAATACAATTTTAATTAACAATTAATCGATATGAAAAGAGGCATCGATACGACCAACTTCAAAAGCTTTTCTACTATCAAATACTTGAAGAAATGACACGAAGAATTTACGTAGTGGGTTTGATATTAATGCACTCGTTATAAAAAATTATGACAACGAATAATAGTTTTTTAAAAACGTTCGGATAAAATTTCCAGCCTAATTTGCCACTGCTTATGTAAGGAATGATTCAGGTTATTCTCAGGCCGGATGGACACGTGTCTGATCAAAAACATCGACTTCTACTTGAGTCTGACATTTCAGGGGCTGATACTACTAGCCATGAGTATACTATTTTTCTCTACTTCCGGTCCAGTTTTTTTATCGCGAATTATTACTGCCTTTCGTATGAAAATAAAAAAGGAAATCGTTTTTGTTCTCGAGATAAACGAAAACGCTGAGGGATCTAGGGAATTTTATAAATCCACTCGAATGGAAAAGTGTTTGAGAAATTTCGTAGCAATTTTCTGCGAGATAGATTGGTAGCAATGTTATTGCTAATAAAACATAATTTTGCAGTTTAATCGATGCTGAATTGAGCCTGCGCCACTCGTGAAGCAAATTTCGTCACGAGGCTCGTTGATTTAGAATTAAAAAAAAAAATCCCATTTTACAAGCAATTTTTTTGTGAATTTAAAGAAATTTGAAAGTAAATATATTCAAATTTCTTAAATTCACAAACATATATTAAAATTAACGTAAAGTTCTTTAATTTCAGAATCATAAATGTCAGTAAATCTACATTTTGCTCAATTGCAAATTTGAATGAGTTTAAATTGTTAATTAAAGTATTTTTCAATAATGAAAATCTTAGCGAATGCAATCGTTCCGGGGTCAGGTAGGAAACCCGAACTTCGAATGACCAGACGGCTCAAAATTCCGAATTTGAATATACCGAAACTACAAATTTCGTAAATTTTTGGGTTTGTTTGGGTTTGTTCAAAATCAAGGGTTTAAAATCAAAGTAACAAACCCAAATAAACCCAAACGAATTTCGTAAACCTTTACGAAATTCGTAGTTTCGGACTATTTAAATTCGGAATTTTGAGCCTTCTGGTCAATCGAAGTTCGGGTTTCCTACTCAGCCCCATTTGACTTTTTAAAAAATTCATTTGACTCCGAAAGTAATTACGTAATAATGCTTCGGATACGATACTGCAAAAGGAGGCGTTGAGTGAGTTTTGAAAATTTGGTAATTTTTTGTTTTTTTTTTAAGATTTAGTAATAATTCTTTTCGAAGAATTGAGACTTTTTTGACAGCATACACACACCGAATGATCCCAGTATAACTTTTATTAATTCTTTGGCATAACATTTACACAATGTACACTTGATTCGCGATGAGCTCGCTGTTAGAATCCTCTCGAATATCTCTACACGTGATTCTGCAATCCAGGCAGCTCATAAACATTCGTAAAGTCGGACAAAAGGAAGACTCGTTTTTCGTTTCGGAAATTTTACGTCGTTTTTAGTGTCGAAAGAGATTATCTAAATAAATGGGCGATGATTACTTCCATGTTTCGTTCGTGGCGTTGAAAGTGAGGTTAGACTGGTCCAAGAGTAGATACCAATCGGACAGTACGTTATTTGTTAGTTCGACGATTCGATTAGAAAATAAATAAAATCACTATGGCACACGTTTAGTCATTCGATTTTACAATATTTGACAGTGACAAGAGAAACATCCGGTTGGAGTGTAGGTACGTGTATGAGGGCTGCTAGACTTGGCAGGACCGAGATGCAACGAGTCCTCGCTTCCCTCGCTCAACTCCTCAATGCTGAAGGTATCTGTGAGGTCTTGCTTGTGCTTCGTCGATTCTTTACCTCTGGATAGAGGGAAAAGCGTCGATTCGTCCTCGCTGACAAAGCAATTTCAATTGTTAACGATCAATCGAGAAATTAATCGGATCCTCACTCTCCTCGTCAAAAGGATCGACTGAGATCGTTGAACAAAAAAGTTATTAATATTACTTCGTGACAAATTGAAAAAATTCAATTCAATTGAAATAAATTTTTTTAAGGAATTTTCAAAAATTCATTGGGTGTGCTGATTTATTTGAATTATTTATTAAGTAAACAGATAATCGATTTTATTCAAACGTGATTTTATTTATTAGAATTTGAAATTAAAAGATTCATCAAAATGAATCAACATTATAAATATAAATATTAAGATAAATGTATATAAATAAATGAATATAAAGGAAATGTTGGGAAATAAGGGAAAAGCCCGATTCGATTCGACAATTCGTCCTCGCTGACAAAGCAATTTCAATTGTTAACGATCGATCGAGAAATCAATCGGATCTTCACTTTCCCTGTCAAAAGGAACGACTGAGATCGTTGAACAAAAAATATATTAATATTACTTCGTGGCAAATTGAAAAAATACAAAATTCAATTTAATTGGAATAAATTGTTTCAAGGAATTTCCAAAAATTTCTTGGGTTTGCTGAGTTATTTAAATTATTTATCAAGGAAACAGATAATCGATTTTATTCGAACGTGATTTTATTGATTAGAATTTGAATTAAAAAGATTCGCCAAAATGAATTAACATTATGAATATAAATATTAATAGAAAAGTATATAAATAAATGAATGTAAACGAAGCATATATGTTCTTTTTTATCAATTTAACTTAATTTACATATTTATATAATGGATTAATTTACTTTGAATCTTTATTTATTTATTTATTCACTTATATTCAGTACCAATTTATTTATTTAATCCCAAATGAATATTGACGAATGAAATTTGTTGTCGAATAAATAGAAAATTGTTATTCAATCATCTAAATTAAATTAAATTCATTGAATAAAAAAATGCGTACATGTTTGAATGACGACGTGCCCAATATAAATTGCCACTTTAGGCTTCTGGTAAAATAGAGCCACCAATCGTTTCTTCAAAAAAGTCTCGCCTCGTTCTCACCTTTCGCTGTCACTGTGCCAGTACTCCACGAGGAGATGGTGATCGTTATTTTTGCGAGGAATCGGTAATCGTTTTATAGGAATCAAACCACTCGAATTGTTCGTTACTGGAGTGCTTTTATCGCTGATTGGCAGTTTTATGTACTCTGAACTCCGCTGAATTCGTTTAGCCTGTTCGATGCGTGCTTCTGCAAATTGGAAAATTGAAAAAAAAAAAGGAATTTCAAATCACGAAAAGAAAATTGTGAACAACGAATATCTTTATGAAAAAAAAATTAAAAGAAAATTTGAAAGAAAAATTCGCACTTGACACTTGTCAACGATTCGCTGGAGATTCTTTTGTCTCAAAACTCACCTAGTTTTTTTTGGAGCTGCTTGGTAGTACTCCGTTCAGAATTGTGCGTTTGATTGCTACTGCAGCTGCTGTCACTCCGCTGAAAGTTGGGCGTCTGTTGACGTTTCGAAACCTTACTTAATTTATCATTATTATCGCTCATTAATTCATTGTTATTTCAATTGTACGATTCAATGCCAAATTCAATTATAATTTCATTTCATAAACTCACTGGACATTTTAATAAACATTGGGAATACAAATTGTTCAATATTGCCAAACTAACATTTCATACTTCCATCGATTCAGGAATAAACCTGAACGTTTTCCAATTATCGACTTGTGGTTGAACACAAACTTAAAATTGCAGGGCTACAATTGCTGATCGAATATAAAAAATGTTTTGTTTTCGAAACTACGTCTTCTACAAAAATATACACGATTTATCGATTGCGAATAAACCGATTAATTTCAAATTTTGTTCACTTATTCAGTACGATAATAAGTTAATTACATTGAGTTTGACAGAAATTATGTTAGAATTGGTTTAATCGTAGTTTAATTGCAATTAGTTTAATAACAGTTTAATTATAATTAGTTTGATAGTAGCTCAATTACAATTATTTTAATAGCAGTTTAGCTAATAATTGGACATAAACAACGTATCATGTTTGAACATTGTTTTCATTAGCAATAATAATGTTATGTCTCGTTAAAAAATATTTTATTCAACTTTAAAATCTTGAAAATTCGTAATTCATCAAGATATTCAGTTTTAATCTTAATCTTGAAGAATCTTTAATTTATTAAGAATAACAATATTATATTTCCTTGATAAATTGAGCGAACAAATGCAAAAATCTTTTCAGCTGATAAAAACTCGATAAAAAACGCTCGAGTTTTAGCTAGCACTATTTCTATTAAAATTTGAAAAATCCCACATGTTTAAAGGTATTTCACTAGATTATTGATAACCGCTTCAATAATCAATGTTTAGTTAAATTGGACGTGCAACGATACTTAATTATTGATGATCTATTCTAACTCTTTGATTCGAATCCATTATTATGGGAAGTGCAAGTGCCTTTTCGATACTTACCATAAACGACGATCGTTCATCATCCGCATGACTGACAGTCTTAGGGTCACTGTCGATTCCACTGTCCTCCATCCTGTCACCCAATTGATATCAAGTTTTGCCGATAGATAGATCTACGATGGAGGAAAACAATGAAGCAACGCAAGCGAGGTTATTGACGAAAGTTGGGAGATGAAACTCACGTACAAAACTGGCCAACTTGTTGAAACGATGACATCACCATGAAAGCCCTATTGATTCTTTCTTCATGGCTCAGGTACGAAAATATGCAATAAATTGACATATTTTTTCGATGCTCAATCGATGAAAACAACACTAGCGAGTGGCAACATTTTTCCTGATTATTTATGATGATGTCGTTGATGGGACGGTTTGTAACGGACTGCTGGTATAAGCATCACTAACGTCCCACCAAAATCCTCAGTTCTGGGGTTGGAACTCCCGAGAGTATTGATTTTCTCCCTGCCAATGCGACGAGTTCGCCTTCGTACGCGGGGGAAATTCCAATCTATCGTGATGGAAGAGTATATTTTATCAGGGCAATCCTCGTCTTCGTAAATCTTCAGAAGAATGAAAAAGATCGAAAAAAACTGAGAATATGACGAGGTTCTGTGAGAAAATATCTACCGTGAAAAAAACGGAGCGTTTCCATGGCAACGACCTTCTTGTTAATATCCAACGTGGTGCCAGCTTCCGGTGACGAAAATCTATTCGTGAAACTGACAGAACACTCGACGCACTTGAACTAGTCTCTCACCCGGCACGTGCCAAATTCGTGACGTTTCTTATAGTTTTTTATAAATATTTATCAATATCCATAAATAATACGTGGATGGAAAAAATAAATCGCAACCATGCCGCAAACGGGATCCAAAAAGAATCTTTCCAAGATTTCGGAGTCGAGCAAAGACGTACGTGGTGAAAAAAGACTAATTGGCTTTTTCGTTTTTCTGGGATATTGTTTAATTTTTTATGTGAAAACTATTTTAGCAATCGAGCCTCACAGCGAAGAGTCGCTCGTCCCGGGTCGACTTGGGAGGAGACATGGAATGGCTAAGGGGAAAAGTTTTACTCAAGCCTGATGATCAGCTTCAATTGAAAGAAGAAGTAAGTTTTATTTTTTTCGAAATCCAATATTTTTTATCCGCTCGAAGTTTGCATCGTCGATGTGCAACAAAAATTAATTTTTGTCAATTGTATATTTTGTTGCCGATTTGAAGTGTGAAAGACCTCCGAACACTGTAAACAATTCTAATGGGAGACTCGTCATTTCAATTAGCAGAAAAAAGCTTCAAATAGTTATGACAATACATACATTTTTTATTACACAAACTTTTATGATCTTCATGACAGAAAAAGCATGAAAATACTGTAATAATAATGATAAAAATAGATATCAATATAAATGAATAAAAATATTTCCTTCTTTTCACAGTTATTATTATAACAATTGTAAAAATGTATACAATTATTATTACTAATATTATTATTGTAAAACAAAATAAACTAATTTTATTCACTATTATACAATAATGAAAGGATAGTTAATTTCGTTTTATTTATCTATTTATAATCTATTTTTATCACTACTATTATACCATATTTTCACTTTTTCTATCATTATTGAATAATAATGATAGGAAGAGTGCAGAAATGATACAAAAGTGTACAAGCTAGATAATAATGATGAACAATCCATAAAAATGATAAAAAGATACATAATAATGATAGAACCTCATTTTCAGCTTTATAGGAAAATGCCTTCTCCTAATTATGTTGATAAAATAAAATCGTTGCGTTACAAGGCTTAATGCGACGTCGTCATTTTTGGTAATCTGTCTTGACGTATTGGGAGATTGATATGTATTTAAAAACTTGTATGTTGTCGAAGAAATGCATTCAATCGAAGATAATTCGACTATACGAATTTTTACGTTTTTCGTTTGGTATTTTGGTTATTGAATATTTTTATGTCATTAGGAACTACAGGAAGAGATCGCCAGAGTGCTGACAATCCATAATCCAAGGATTCCGGACTCGCTCGTGGAGTGGTCGTGGAAACATCGCGAGTTCGTCAGACTGCCAAATCCACCACACATCGTGACCCTCCTCAACGTTCCCGGCACCTTGTTGCATCGAGAATCGGAGGAAGCGAAAATTCAGATTGCCGGAGGATTCGTAGGTCAGTAATAGAAATTTCGTAAATCTTGTTATCTTTTTTTCCCTCCTAAAAAAACGGGAAAGTTTCGAGTTCGAAAATTCGAAATTGTGACGAAAAAAAAACAATAATTTTCCCTTCGAGATTCACGTCAGTGTTTTTTCAGTTTAAGTGTCATTAGAAGACACTAATTTTGTTGCAAAATTAACCTCAAATTAAACATTATCAAAAATGTACTTATTACTTTTATTTTTAAACGACAAAACAGCCGAATCTCCGGATGACGTAATACCGGAAGTACATCCAAAACCACCGGACGAAGGAGTCGAGGATGGTGACGAGGAAGAAGATGCAGCAGAAGCAGGTGTCATTTTGTTAACCGGTTAAGTTACTGTGACCACCCAAAAACCAGGATTGTTTGATAAAATTCATTCTTAACGAACAAGTAACTCTATTGAAAGAAACGTTTCAATATTTTTACATTTTTCATAGTTACTTAGATGCCGAGAGATCGTTTAAATACTAAAATAATTTCCAAAAACTTAGTTTTTATAAAGTTTAAATTTTCACTAATAGTTTTGTCGATTTAGTCATAAATTTAGTTTGAATCTACAATTCCTGCACCATACATTGGACTTGCCCGTTCAGTTTGGCTAAAACACGATTTTATGAAGTTTTAATCTACGTTGAAAACTTCGTTGAAAAAATGTTGAAAACTTCGTTGAAAAAATGTTGAAAACTTCGTTGAAAAAATGTGGAAAAGTTCGTTGAAAAATTCGATAAAATTTTGTTGGAAACTTCGTTGAAAAAATTTCGAAAAGTTCGTTTTAAAATTCGATAAAATTTTGTTGAAATCGTCATTGAAAATCGTTGAAAATGTTTTGAAAATTTCGTTGAAAAATTACAAAAAAAATCGTTGAGAACTTAAGAAAAAAATATGAAGCATAATGCAATATGTTCAAAGAGGAGGAAACGGAGGAAGCCTCCAAGCAGGTAGATGCGGTGGCTGACGTAGATTTTGAGCAAGAAGACGTTCAGGTCGTGAAGAAGAAACCAAAGAAGATACCAAATCAGTTCAACTTCTGCGAGCGTGCAGCCCTCACTTACGGTATTGTCGTACGAGTGAGTAAACTTTTTTACCAAACATTTTATCACGCATCACCATTCTACATCTCTATTGTTTGAAATATATTTTTTTAGGACATGACCACTCAAACTGTGCCTCCTCCCACTGCCACGTACAATTCTCACGTTCTCCAATGGATCATCTTTGACGAGTATCAAGTGAGTAAATTTATCCTCGAAAATATTTTTAAAAAATCATCAACGAATTAACAAAATTTGCTGTAACCATACAAATTTCTCTGGGGATTTTTTTTCACGAATTTCCCTATGTGGAAAATTTTCACGAATTTCTCTATTTGGAAACTTTTCACGAATTTCCCTATGTGAAAACTTTTCACGAATTTCCCTACGTGACAACTTTTCACGAATTTCCCTAGGTGGAAACTTTTCACGAATTTCCCTATGGGGAAACTTTTCACGAATTTCCCTATGTGAAAACTTTTCACGAATTTTCTTATGTGGAAACTTTTCACGAATTTCCCTATGTGAAAACTTTTCACGAATTTCCCTATGTGGAAACTCTTCACGAATTTCCCTATGTGAAAACTTTTCACGAATTTCCCTATGTGGAAACTTTTCACGAATTTCCTTATGGGGAAACTTGTCACGAATTTCCCTATGGGGAAACTTGTCACGAATTTCCCTATGGGGAAACTTGTCACGAATTTCCCTATGGGGAAACTTGTCACGAATTTCCCTATGTGGAAAATTTTCCTTTTTGAATGCATTTTTCCTGCAGAACGATTACGCCCAGCAGCAGCTTGAAAAAGAGAAGGAAAAGAAGATGTCAATTCCCCAAACGAAGAAAGACGATTTGAAGAAGAAAACTCAGATCGAGGCAATGGCAGTGACCCAGCGAATGTTACAAGCCGCAAAAACTCTGGAACGAATGGTCAATCAAAATATATTTGACGAAATATCTCAAGGTTCATTTTCGCAAAAAAAAAAAACAAAGCAAATTAAAATCTGTAGAACATGACGACTTTATACGTTGGAGTGGGCGAAAAATCAACAGTTCTTATTTTACAGATTACAGGTACTGGAATGACCCGAGTGACGAATTCAAAGATGGCGAAGGTTCGCTCCTTCCTTTGTGGAAATTTCAATACGATAAAACGAAAAAGCACGACGTTACTGATATGTGCTTCAACAGTCGCTATTACGATCTCTTTGCCGTGTCCTTCGGTGCGAGTGAGTTCAATCAACATTTGAGATTCAATGACTGATTCTAGTGTATTTTGATGCGCTGATTACGAATATGAACTCAGTTTTCCGCCATCTCATCTAGTTTTCCCGGAAAACTCATTCTTTTATTTTCGTAAAAACAACACCTTTGTGAGGAAATATTTTTTTTATTAAATTAAATAAATGACAAAATGGATTCTACAACTATGCCCTAATAACGACCTCATAAGAAATGACCTAAAATTTTATGTTTTTTCGACCGTAGGCCATTAATTGAATTAAATAAATAAAATTAAACCATCAATTAGGAGCCGTTCCTAGAACCTAAATAAAGCTAATTAGTATTTTTTTCGAGAAAAGGGCATTACCATAGTTTTATACGGTTTTATCTGAGACCACCTAGGGTATGGAATTTTTTCATTATTTTTCCCATATTCAGCGTCCCAAAATTTATCGGTATCAACCATCAAATCTCGGAGGGGGAGATCCCTGTAGACCTGTGTAATTTCATACGTTCTACAGACACCATCAGAAATGAATCGGATCATTATATACGAAGAAAAATCAGTAAAAAGCATCAACTTAAAACTTGTTTGGTAAAAGCGTGTACGGCTAGATGGTTTCCTGAAAATCGATAGAGGATCGATTCAAGCGCAAGAAGATAGCGAGATCGTTCCATCAAAATGCTTCGTATAGAAATCGTCAGTTTTCCGAGCGTGGTCTCAGGAAAACGTCTCTTATCCGAAAAAGGCATAAAAAAGACTAACTTGATCGACAGAAACGAATGTACTGCGATTGGAGCGTTATTTTTCAAAGCTTCTTTTTGGACATATCATACCTGGTCTAGCTACGCTGATATACTTATTCAGCGGACCGTTAAACACCTGGTAATGGTGCATGTCCGACGCTGTTTACAAATTAAGAGGGGGCGATTCTCCTGACAAAACTTCGACGCAGCTTTCGACAATATTTCCTCGACATCTTAAACAGATACCTACAAATTGTAGATTCCCACGAATTTCCTGAAATATGGGATGGAATCAAGAGATTGAGATCTCAAAATGTACAGTGGATTGCCAAATTATTAGGGATAGTCATATTTTTAATCAATTTCTGTCTTTGAGCACACTCGACTGCGCATTGGGGTATGTGTTATTGGAATGTATTTCTACGTTCACAATATGCGTATAACTCAAATTTCAAGTGGATTTGAAAAGCTAAAGGATTTGTTTAATTTTGTTG
>JAPYZJ010003843.1:0-15134 GCA_030522765.1 Ophioninae sp. B BG-2022a | reverse complement strand
TCTGAGACCCATACATGCTTATATCAATCGTCTTAGAATTTCACCCCCTACCTCCCATTTCAGGGATGACATTCTTAGCTGGGACACCCTGTATATATACAGGGTGGGTGAAAAATCATGGGTCAAACGAAACAGGGTGATAGTTGAGATTATTTGCAGTAAAAAATATCTCTGTGATAGAGCTCTCACATGATCTCCTTAATAGTTGCGACTATTTAAGTGTTTTTTTAAAGAAATTACCAAAATTTGTAATAAATAGGCAATTGGAGTAAAATGGGTACCTATTTTGAAACAATAAATGATGTTTAGTTATTTCTAGGAAATGTATCATCACTACAAAAGTGTTTTTATGATAGTAGGTGTCATGATTTATGAGTATTGGCACTTTTTTCGATATTCTTTAAGTCTCACGAAAAATTATTTGTAACTTTAAAACCATATTGTAAAAAAAATTTGCTACAAAAAAATGAGCCTGTATTAAAAAACAGGGGATTAAAAAATGATTACAAATTTTGGTATTTTCTTCAAAAAACGCTCAAATAGTTATAACTTTTAAGGAGATCAAGCGAGAGCTCTGCTGCAAAGATATTTTTACTGCAAATAACCTCAACTATTGCCCTGTTTCGTTTGATCCAACATTTTTTACCCACCCTGTATATGCATAATGATACAAATTATTCAGCGAACATCCATGTGTACGAGAGAATAGTGTCTCATCGATGGATGAATAAGTTCTCTTTTTTGTGGTCGCTCTCTCTCTTTCTCTCTTTCCTTCTCTTCTTCTTTGCGTTCGAATTTTTTTTTCTATTCGGCAATTTTTTCATCCAATCAATCGCCTCGGATTTGCGTGCAGCGAATTTGAAATTGTCGCGATCCTGCAATTAACAGCGGGGCAGAATCTTCAAGTAGTGCATCGGAGGCAAAAATAAAATTGAAAGTATATATTTCAGAAAAGGTCAAACGAGTTATATATTTATGTAGTTTTTTTGCTGCCCGCTTATCCAACATCCCGGCCTCGCCTCCCGCCCCCCCTCGCCTCTGTGTCACGTTTCAATCTTCGTCGCGAAATCTTCGAATAAACGAAACCCGAAGACGAAATTGTACTTTATTATTGTAGAAAATGAAAAAAGAATGATCTGGTAACTTAGCGGTCTCGGGAGACACGGAAACATCAAAATTATGGAAAACCAAACGAGATACACGCAACAGGTACCGCGAAAAAACCGGCTCGCGATGACGGCTTTTAAATGTATTCTAAGAAAACATCCTCATCAAAATATATATAAATCGTAAAATGTTCCTATTAGAATAACGTTCACGATAATCCAGGTTTCAACTATTATTCAGCGTTTTAAAGGAATATAAGAATTTTGCGACTTTAAAAATGTTGTATCGTTCTCATGCACTTAGAGTTTCAACCACGATGTTTCGTGAATGCGCCACATAATACGGCGAAATAACGTCATAAGGGCAGATATACACCTATATGGTGAAAAAATCGATCTTTTTTCTTCTGCATTTTCTTGAAGTTTGAGGTCGCCAGAATAGCTGATGAAAACGGCTTATTTCGATAAATAAGCCAGTTATAGCCGAGAAAGTGAAACGGATTTTGCGTGTGTTTATTTATTCCCAAATTTTCAAACGCGTTTTTCTCAAAACCACGTTTTTCAAAACGGTACCCATAATTTCTCGAAAACTAATTAACTGATTGCCTTGAGGTTTTTTGTGGTTATTCTATGCACCATTATCTAGTACTTGTCATAGGGTTTTTTTTCCACGACTTAGTTTTTGTTTCATAGGCAAAATAGTAAATAATTTTTGGCCCAAAAATCATTATTTATGTTCAAACGTCCGGCATTTTGTCATAAATCAATAATTTTAAAATCGGCTATGATAAGTACTAGATTATAGTAGTTAATTCAAAAATCTTTTTGGTTTTTCTCATCTGATGTTGTTTGAAAAGACGCCAGTAGCTACCGTATACGCAGATTTTTTTACGACGCTCCAAGGACCATCCAATATCCTTGTATGTTTTTGATATTTTTGAACAAGGAAGATCAAACATATTTTTGAAAGTATATACTTGTAGATAATTGAAAACGCAATTCGAATTTTCGAATAGTATTCCTTGAAAAAATTTACAGAAATGAGCTTTTTTCCGGCTCCTATGTGTATATCAACCCTTAAGTGTTATTGGTCTGCCAAAAAATTAATGAAACATTAACATAGTCCATTATCAAAGAAAACTGAAATATCTCCAGAAGATATTAATTTAATGAACTGAGTCTCGCGAGCCTGTTCTGCTGGTTGAATCTTCGTGGTGGTGGATTATTTGTTGAATCGTTGAAACTTCAATGATTGGGTTCGAAAATTATATTGAAGGGGGATGCCGTTAATCAGTTGCCGTGAGGGAGAGGTTTGATAGCTTCATATTAACGAAGGTTATAAAGTTGAGGAGATGATGGGGAAAACATACAGTACGCATGATTATCATCAAGTATACATGGAATTAAGCTCGATAGGAATACACGCTCAGAAATCGCAACATCGTATTTCACACTACAATAACGTAGTATAACATACACTTACACAGATAACAGCTTACATATAACATAGTCTCGCTCAAAAGCATTAGGTACCCCGTGAGTTTTCTACCCGGACGAAAACTCAAAATACCTCAGGGAAAAAAACATCAACCCGTTTACCAAACAGTTTTTTAAATACAACAAGCCACCTTGACTTTGCTTTTTCAATTTTTATTTCGACGTTTTTTTGTCCGTCATTTGAAAATGGCCGTTTTTCATGATTTTCGCGCTTGACAAATTCGCATGCTGGAGTTTCAAAAATAGTGATCTCGTTATTCAGCGATAAGATCTTTGAAGAGACATTAGCTTTAGTTTCGTTTTTTAAAAGTTTTTTTATAGACCCGTTTAGTTTTTTAATTTAAAAAAGCAGCAGGTTTCTGGAAAACTATTTTTGGTTGTTAGTCGACAATTTATCTCATTAATTTATTTTCGTTACTTTGAAAGAAATATATTATAAAAGTAATATGAAAAGGAAAATTCTCACATAATTGAATTTGTAACACATAAGAATGTAAATAAAACACATTAGGGACATAGAAACGTTATCGTACAACAGGTGTAAATATTAAAATATCACTGTTAATATTATTTTCGAGTTAAAAGAAATCGAATAAAAATTCTAAAAAAATCCTCCTGTGTTACAAATTTGAGTATGTACTTATTGTCCATTTCACATTTCAATTAAAACATCTTTATTTCAAAGTAATAGCTATAAAGTAAGGAGACAATTCGACAATTATTAATTAAAAAAATAGTGATACAATGAATTTTTCGAAAAACATCTTTAAAAAATATAGTGACTACTAAAGAAAAAAATACAACTAGCCGTTGCACTAAATACTTCAAACCGCATAGCTTCTAAGTTCCACTGATCGATAACATCTTTCCCGAAACTGGCAATTTTTACGAGAAAAAGAAAAATGACTACGAAAAAAATCGAAATAATTTATTTAAAAAACGATGCTAACGCTGAAGATGTGCTTTTCTTGTAATTCAATCTCGAAATTCCTATTTTTCAAACTTTAGCATGCGATTTTGCATTGTACGAAAAACCAGAATTTGTAATACTGGCTACAAATAAAATCGCTTATATAAAAAAGCACAATGAAGCTTGCGCTGTCGTTTTGAAAGCATTGTATGGTAAATTGGGTGGACGATTTTTTTTGCCCAGACATTCGATTTTCATTGCGGATAGAAACAGTTCGGACGTGGGGTCAAATACTTTTGGTCAAGATTGTATATATATATATATATATATATATATATATATAGTCATAATACGTTGATACTCTACGAGATGGGCGTATTTGTCTTTAATCGCCTTAGGTCATCAGACATTACGTACTTATTTACACTTACTTTTTCTGTCGATTTCACATTTTGCAGATTGTATTTTTCATGAGCTACACAATAGGTTTTTCTCTTATCGTTCACTATCTCTAATTACGACTTAACATTAAAGATTAACAGCTACGAGCTACATTGACTTCGCACAGAAGGAGTCGTGAGGAACACTAGACACTGCATCACTCCACACCTTGCATGGATCGACTCACTCGTCACGTCTTAAACATTTTTTTAATCGTTTACCGTTTTCCCTCAGAGTTTTTGTTTGTTTGTATATACACGTGAATGGTACCCAGCTCCGGTCGCGTTTTCAAATTTATTTCGAAATTTGCCACGCGACTATGAAACTGGTAGAATCGTATTTATGGAAATTTTTAGATCTGCGTTATCAACAAATTCGCATATAAATTTGACATCGCTAAATTCAATTGTTGCACTGATATATATTCATCTCGTTTTTTTTTTTCGTTCGTATAGAATTTCGACTAAAAAATAATGTTTCAACGCGAACGATTAGCGAGAGTTTCTTCCGTAAGAGAAAGTAAAGAATTTTTCAGAGTCTGCGTGAATCGTGAGACGAGATTGTCTTTGGTCGTACGACCGTCACGAGCCGTTCTCGTTTAAAGGTAGTCGAATAATTAAAAGACATTTTATCTCTTTTTCGTTTTGATCATTCTTTCTCGCAATATGCTGCATATTTTATCCAGTGTTTGTTTGTTCATCATCGATATCGATATAATACAAGATACGAGTATCTCGTGATCGAGCTGCTTCGTTCCTTCATCGTTAAACGCTAAACGGCTGTATCTCGGGCAACCTTCGTCGAGATACACGAAAATACAAAATTTATATAGAGATTCTTTTATTATTCTCGTTTTTTCCTTTTCCTCGTTTTGCTCAAACAGTTTTTAGTTAACTCGTTTGCATTTTTATAAGTTTTATACGCATGGCTTATTCGCCTCTTATTTTTAGTATTTTTGTTTGTATGTAGGGTGCCAAGTTCACAAGCTCGATGGATTTAAGAATTGTATAAGAATACGAAAGATCGTCAACTGATACCCTCCTTGTCCTTCCTGACCTTATCCTACCCCGTGCCTTTTTTCATCTTCGTCAAAAGTCTATTTTATTTTATTATCATTCATGTTCAATGTCTTCCTTCTTTCCTGTGTCTTCTTTCTCTTTGTCTCGGTGTCGTTCCGGATCGTCCAGATGTAAACGGGACTTCAGGTGACGATCGCGTGTGCATATTTCCCGCTAAATCGTTGAGACGCTAGTTGATTATTCATCTTTGTTTTTTTTTTAACTGCACTGAACAACTTTAGCAATTAAATCTTTTTGATGTCTATTTTGTGTTCGACGTATTTATCAATAACAAGTTTCTAGGCCTGAATTGAGTGAATCTTTTTTTTCTGAAAAAACGTATTCTACTTCGTTGATTTGTTTTTATATAACAAAAAATTCACGTGTTACTGGCAGATGTTTTGGAAGGAGAGGGCTCTTTTCTATTATCGTCACGACTCCTCGAAACGAATGAAACTGTGTATGAAAATATAGCCGAGTGATTGTTCTTTGAAGTTAACGACAGAATGTACGAAGGTCACGGACAATTTGGGCGAAAACATTTTACATGGAAGATGCAAATATGTACTAGAGAATGAGGCTATATCCCATATGTCTCCAATATTTTATCGCCTTCATCTCGAGAGATTAGTCCCCATTGTTTAATGTCTTGACTTTATAGTTAAGGCGTTATATACAAAGTGGGGGCTCAAAAAATCGTCAATTTTTTTATTGCATATTTCGAAAGTACAGGTTTTCGAAAACATCTGTACGGAATTGAATTCAGATAGGCGCACTAGATAATAAATCGTGCCGCGTTTTCTACTGCAAGTATAGGGCATGAATGAAGTAAAAACAAAACTTTTTTCGTGATTATCTCGGAATAGAGTTTTTAAAAAGTACCGTCGCCGTGAACGTGATAACTCCAAAACTTTACAACCGATCTTCATGAATTTTTTTTAAATTGTCGATATTGCCAATCTTGTGTTCTTGAACGGTTCCTTTTTCATGAAAAAATGTGCAATGCCTTTAAACAATTTTTGGTTCGAAATTCTCAACGCCTTAACAATCTATTTTTTTTGCAAAATGGTTTTTGCATTTAAAAAAAGGGTTTTTTTTTATAAACAAACTGTTCAAATACATCGAATTACATTCTTGTTCAACATTTTTTTTTACTTTTTAAATTTCAGTTGAGCCTTTAATCACGTTCACCACAAGCCTCTTAAAAAAGGCTTTTCGGGGGAGGAGCCATAAGTCCTTCAATTGTTTATATTTTTTTAATGTTAGAATTCCAATGTTATTCTCCGAGACCAGTTCAAACAAACTGTATTTAGTTTTTTCTAATAAAATCTTCATAACGTCCTTGAAAAAAATCTTGGACATATATCGATTTTTGTCCATCAACTTTGTATATAACCTCTTGAACAAAACATTCAAATTTACAACGTGAAATCGTTCGGCTTCATTAAAAAATATGGCAGAATACGATTGATAGGTTGTACTCCCCAAAAGACATCGAAGAGAAAAAAGTCAGGTAGTACAAAGAGAACAAAGATGCGAAGAAGGAAGAGCGATTGACGTTTTACGAATGATCGTTGATGGTAAGATACAAAAATAATTTGCAATACGATCAGATTACGGGTCATTTGCGAACCCAGGGGGTGAGAGTATGTATGATGCGAAGGATGAAAAGCGACGATAAGATGCTTGGTCTGCAAAGCCACCAAAATTGACATCATTGTTCGTTCAGTCATTAACGTGTTGCGCTAGCTTTGACAAATTCCTCTATCTATGATCCCTCGTTCACCAATGCTATTTTTAGCACTCGTAAATCCCAACGGTTAGTCGTGCTCTTCGCTTATTCCAGTATAGTAGATTATCATCGACTATCTGGACTTTAACTATCCGACCGAGTCGCCGATTATCCGAACCGTGACTTGCATCATTCGTAAGTTTCATTATCCAAGCCATGACGTAACATTTTTTAATTTCATTTCCACCGATCCGAGCTTGCAATATTGAACTACTATGTGCTTCCACGCGTCCGTTGAACCTTGGTTCCGGACAAAGCACGAAGCCTTAAATTGACTCGAATTTTTGCATCCGTTTATTGAGTGTGTCCCACTAGTTTCGTAATTGCAACCTATGGGTATCTAAGAAATTATGCGCTTTTTCTGCTCAAGCGATTAAGCGATTCGGATGTTAAATATCCCGTAGCAAACAAACGCCAGACGTAGAATGAACATTTTTTTATTTTTATATCTTCTATAAGTTGATGTTGACTCTTTTGGTTGAAAGTATTTGTTTCTTGTTGTCTTTCAAATATATATTAGAAATACATAAGCAAAGGAAATACGTTTTTCTTTTTTTTTCCGTACGCAACATGTACCCACTTAGCCTAAATATTTCTGTTATCCATACTTTCCTTTAATTCGAACTAGACTCGTTTCGGGTGGGTTCGAATAATCGGGGCTCTCTTGTATTTTTAAACGTTCAAAAAAGTCTTAATTTATTAATGGGGGTTCCTTGAACCGTTGACTAAATTTAAAAAAAATGTTCCGTTTTGAAAGAAACAAATATTTTTTTGCGACGTCCGGCGACGTGCAGACATTTTTACGATAAGAGATACTTTACTTCCGACTCGAACGACCCACCGTTGGGGTTTGAGGGTTAAAACGAAAAAAATATTCGAAAAAATACAAAACTGAGAATACAGAAATGGGTTAACGATGGAAATACAAAAATAATCTTCAGTTATTTTACAAGCATGTATGAGGGATAGTAAAAAAGGGTAAAAGGAAGGTGATCAATGGATTGCAAATATAGTGCTGAATGAAAGAACGAACCAGTGATTACGATTGAATTCTACTTATTATCTCTATCATAAAGCGACTCTATCGATAATAATTTCTGCTTCAAATAAGTAATATTGAACACCAATACTCATCGAGTTACCGCAAGCAATATCAACTATTCGAATAGTTTCCATTTCGAGTATTAGCTACTTTTTGAGGTTATACGATTCTAGTTTTTCGCAAGATCGTTCATTCTGATATTAATGTATCAACAGTTAGTTGAGTTACAACCCCGGTATTTATTTCCATGAGAGGTGTTTGTCACAAATGTAAAAGAACATTGAACGAGCTTCTCTTAATGTCTCCAAAGCTTTTATCTCCCCTTATCTTTCTCACGTCGAGGCACTAAAAACGTCGATACTGCTTCGGTCATCAGCTAATAGTTATACTAATTAATGATTAATGATATGTGATTTGAGGAAAGTGTGCGTGTCCGTGCATGGTGATAGTAGTAGCAATGACAGTTCTTTTGCTTTTCTATTTCCAGTATATTTCTCCTACATACTACGTATACCCGTTTCAATCAAACTAAAAAAAAAGATCAACGATCTGCAATGTATTTTCATTTCCGTCCGAGGGGTTCTAAAACTATACGATGACTTGCGGAATTTTCAAAAAATATTTTACTCTTTTTTGTGTTGTGCCACTTTCGTGTGTTTTTCCTCGATACGGATATTGAGCTGTTTCGCTGCATAAGCGAGAATGCCATTTCTTTTACGTTACGCTTCGAAGCTGAAAAAACGAAATGCTGATTTTTCCCTCCGGACTGATGGTTCCATTTTCATTACTTCCGAGTTGCTTTTTATCTTTTCGTTCTATACTGTCACGATACGTGAGCGCGCATGTATATATTTCGGTGTTTGTTGTGATATCAGTCTAGAAGGATCGATCAGTATTTTTACATTTGCGTTTGTGTAGGAAAAAAATAATGGTGTGTCCCGAATGAACGCAGCATCGTTTTAGCTACTAGAAGTAATTACTTAATTCATTAATTCATACACCGATTCGTAGTTCCTAATTATTTTTCATGTATGCCTGTATAATTACATTTACATATGTGTGTGTGTGTGTGTCTGCGTGTGTATATAGTTATCTTCGTCTCACCAATTAATTCTTTATTATCAATATGTATCGTGTACGTATAGGTGATATGTACCAAATGGAAGATTCACGTTGGACGCGTCTCGTGCGATTCGTCTGATTCGTCTGATTCGCTGATATTTTCCTCTCCTCAACACCACTTCGATGTTTCGTCCGTATTTAAGTTTTTCTACCTACCACGCATTCGTTAATTATTCGACTTGATCGATTTTTAATCATCCAAGCTCCTTTTATTCTCGAGATTCATTTCGATGGATGAACGATGCAGCAAAGATATACGGTTTCGTTTATATTTGAATCATTCCTTTTTCAACATTTTTTTCTTTCCAGGGACGAATCCTCACGCCCCAGAAATACAACCAAAACCGTTACTATTATTTATATAGTTATATGCGTGTCTTTTTTTCTCGTGTTGTCAATTTTTTAGATTTTATATTTATTTATGTTAGGCATCCGTTAAAAATATTTTCTCACCGCGTATACCGCCCGTTATTCGCAGCGATACATTTTGATGTAGCCTATACATCACGTACATTTTATATATATTCAAAAAATGCCTTACACAGTGCCATTTTCAGCCTAAGCCTTTTATTTAATATTTTTACTTATTTTGTCGTGTATTCTGTCTTTTGCTCGAATTTATTCATTAGTTTTCACTTTGTTTATTGATACTCTCTACTGCTGCCGATTATCTTCGCACACGAGCTCCCCTCTAGGAATCATTTTTCTACGTTATATGGTGTTTTTTCTGCCATATATCCACTAGAATTCGGAATATCTGTTCGTAAATAAAGTTTTCGATTTCACGTTCAACGTTTACAGTTATATACGAGGATTGATCCTCATTCCGTTATCTTTTTTTGCACTCCTTTGCTGCCCCTCACGTCCAAGCGGTTTGCTCAATTGCTGGTCGAGAATTGAATATTTCTATTAATCGCGAAACAAAATTGGGAGTATTGTAACCACCGTTCTCTCCATCTCTGTTTTCTTATAGTTGTACTGTTTCGGTTCTTTCACTGATCTCGAACTGATCTCAAATAGGCTACCTGTGGTAAGTTCATACACGTCGATTAGCGGAGACACATATCAAAATTTGACTCATTTATTACGGACTGCCTTTTTACAAATCAAAGGTCGATTAAGGATTTGTATTTTGGTTCCATTTTCCGAGAAGAAATTTTTAAAGGCGCGAATTATATGTTTATTTTTTTAATTCGCTTGGTCTCGAAGATCGAGTCGTGATACACGCGGAGTCGCTTCATAGTTAAAACGTGGCAAGCATCCCTTCCTCTGTATATGTTACTCTTTCATATCGTCCTTGCATCTTGATTTTGTTTCAATGAATCGCCTCTCGACCTCGCTTGCTCAACAATCAAGCGGCCAGTCCGGGCGTTTTTTCTCCATCACAGTCGCTTTCTTCGTCTAACTCGCTTTCTTTTTATTTTTATTTTCCTCTCCTCCTGCCCGCTTCCACCGATTACAGAAGTGTGTTAACAATATCCTGACACGGCTGCTGAAGAACGAGACCACGATTCTGAGATGCGCGAAAGAAATAGTTTTCGAGAATCACTCTGGACAAACGCCTGAACGATACGGGATTACTCTTGCCTAGATGATCTCGGTGAATACGAAGATCGGAAGTATGAGAGCTCCCAGAGCACTGCGAAGATCTTTCGCTCCTGCCGAAACGCTCGATGCAACTGCACTATTGCAGGCTTCCGGTGCTGGATCTGAAATTAAAGATACATCAAATTTTTGCTGGAGAATAACAATTATCATGAAATGAAATAAATATATTGTGCGAAGTATAAAGTTCTGAGCGTTTTCCTCTATATGTCTGTAGCGAGCCATATCTTTCGATGTGTACATCGCACCGAGTCATATTATAGGGCGATTTAGAGGTACCATTACGCTTCATGAAAGGTCCTTGACAGTTGTGTATTTGGCGAAGCCAGTTGTGTGTTACAGGGTTCCAAAATATGGACAAAAAAGAGACAATTCGATACATTCTTCAGTACCACTGTGATCAAAGTGAAAAGGCAGATCAGGAGGCCAAAAACCTTATGCTGTTTATGGACCCAATACTGAGTCCAACAGCAAAGTGGTGGTTCCAACGATTCCGTTCTGGCAATAGGGACGTCGTAGATGAGGAACGGTCTGGAAGGCCAATTGTTAAAAATTGTCGATACGGTCATGGAAATCGTCGAGTCGGACTGGCATATGAGCACGTATTCTATTGCCAAAGAACTACAGATAAGCTAGAAAACCATTTGGAAACATATGTATAAGGTTGGTCTCAAGAAGAAGATCAATGTATGGGTGTTCCACGAATTGACGCAAAACAATCTTTCGAACCGTATTGATGCCTGGTATTCTTTGCTGAAACGTAACGACATCGGCCATTTTTTTAAGCGGGGTCACTGGCGATGTAATATCCGATCACCAAACCCGATCACCAAACCCGAATCAACGGCCTAGAACGTTTTGCTTTGTCTGTGATAAGATTGGAAAGGGATCAGCCACTATGAGCTGTTCCGAGCGGACCAAATACTCAAGTCGGACCTCTATTATCAACAACTGACCAGATTGAAGCACGCGATCGACCAGAAGCGGCCAGAATTAGCTGGTTGAAAGGTTTGTGATAGTCATGAAGTCAACGTTAGACTGTACATATCTTTAAGGACGAGCCAGAAGCTCCAAGAGCTCGGATGGGCGGTTCTATCGTACCCGACGGATAGTTTACCTTTTTTTTTTGACCCGGCATCGAGCGATTATCACCCTTTATGCAAACATTTGCATAATTTTTTTCATGGTACAAACCTGGGCTCAAGACAGACTTGTGAAAATGAGCTGGTCAAGTTTTTTTTTTCAATAAGGACGAGGACTTCTTCAATCGCAGAATTATGAAATTGCATTAAAAATGGACAAGTTGTCGAATTTATCGAGTTATTGTTATGTTTATTTCATCGTCGAAATAAAGTGAACAGGCGCCTATGTGCGGGTCGCCGACGTTCCGAGTACAGCCGACGCTTGGCTGTATCGTGACAACGCGTCGGCTCCAACGTTGGCGCGACTTAAAAATCCTACCTAAGCGCTTAGAACTTCTTCCTTCATCTAATATTTCAACCGCGCTGTATGTCCAAAATGAACAGAAAATGTTTTCAATTTTCCAATCCCGAGTAGAAATTCTTTTTTGGCTGCACGAAAGACCTGATTCGGCATGCTATTTATTGATCTGGCATCCTGATTCTTTAAACAGGTCTTGATTAGGATGTTTTACCATGCCGTCATAATTTTCGTGACATTTTCTCTAACTTGGGTCAGATTAAGGGGAGCAAAACGTTTAGAATGATCTAAAAATCGATTTTTCTTTACATACACATTTCGATACTATCTACAGTATATGAAGAAGATACTGTTAAAAGGAGAGGTCGAAATATTAAATATTCACGGAGTTGTAGCTCATACTAGGGAACGCCGAGACCGCAAACTCAGGTACGTATTGAAATTTAAAACGCGATTATCTCGAAACTACATTTTGAAAAACTGCTCACACTGTACCTCAAAAAGTTATCGATCGATTTGAATGAAATTTCGGTAGGTTTTTGTCTACGATATTACCGATAGGGTAAACCTCAATTTTCAAGGAGATCGTGTAAATAAATGATTTGTTGGGGGTGAAAACTGTCGGAAAAATGGTCGAAAATTTGAGTTTTAAGTTACAAAGCCTGCATAATTTCCAATTTTATACTTTTTGATAATTGTTTACGTTTATCATTCCCCTTGATATGTCATTAATCTAAAAAAATTTTGTTTCAGGTTTCAGATTAATAGTATACATGTGATGATGGCAGCAGTTTTCGATGCCACAGGAAAGATGCCTGGGGGGAAAAGCTACCACGTCGCCATTTTGTTTTGTAAATAAGTAAAAATGTTTCACAACTTTTCAAATATATATCAAAATCGTACTACAATTTGAAAATGTTGCGCTTATTTCATCACCCCAAAAAAATTAATCAAGGACGGCTCATTTCCGGATGTCTAGTTGTATTGCTTCTCTTAATATTAAAAATCGAAGTGTGTCCGGGCTAGAACATCAAGGGCTAATCAAGATACAAAATAGAAGCCTCATAAGCATAAAATATAAAGGTTGCGAATCCTTCCTTCGTGATGTGAAGTGGGGATGCAGTATACGGTGTGAATCGGCGACGTACTGTGTTACGCTCTAGTTGTCTGCGTATGCGGGAGCGATTTCTCGACGGAAATTGAATTCAATTACAAAAATAAGAAAAAAAAATATACGATTGGATCGGGATATAAAGAAAAGGAAAAGAGTTTCTTTATTTCAAACATATGGTTTGTGTAATTTTCGTTTGATATTTGAAATCATACTGCGTGAGACAGCCACAAAATTTGGGTTGGGAGATGGAACGGTCTGCGCGTTTCGCTTATGCCGTATTCACGCGCTGTAATGGTGTCGAAGAGTGAATTTGATCGTTACCGTAGGCCATCTTATATTGCTGAGCAAGATACTGATCGTATATGAGAGAACGGGAGGCTCGGCACAGCCCGTCGGCCATTGCAGACACGATGCGTATACTAACGACACGGACATAGTTTTAGCGCAATATTTCGCAAGCTCCACTTATCTCTTTTCACCATATGGCAAAATAAGATGAATTTTCGGCGATAAACGGTACAATTCAAGCTGTTGATTGCTTGACGCATAGTCGGATCAAGCGAATGGAAGTTAGCCTTAAATCAAGTGAGCCTTGTTCATCACCTTAAGCTAGCCCGGTCAAGCGAATTGAAGTAAGCCGTAAGTCCAGTTGCTTAACTATCACCTGACGCTACCCGGGTGAAGCAAATTGAGAAGCAAATTGATGATTAAGCAGTCCAGCTGCTTAACCATCGCTTGACGTTAGCCGGATTAGACGATTGGCAGGAACGTGATATCCAATTTCCTCATTATAGCCTGTCATCAGCTTGGCCAGGCAGGTTGAGGCATATCTTTAGTAAGGTCCCCATAGTATAGTGTAAATCAGAATCACATCAAACATCCGGCCGTCCTGACATTTCTACTCGGGATGTGCGATACATTGCCCAATTTTTAGAATGACAAATGAGAGAAAATTAAACGAAATAATCACGTAGTAAAAACACCGACGTGAAACACCTTCGATTTTTTACCGTTTAACGAACATAAGTATGCAAAATTTGTTAATGCTGTACTCTATAAATGATACTAGTTATATGCTGTACTGTATATATTCGTTAAATATAAAATCAAAGGAGGGCATCAAATTGGCGTTCCTTGTCAGCCTCTTTGAGCATATGAGTGAAAAAATTATCCGTCGCAATGGTAGATTAATACACTACACGCATAAATTAAAGGAGCAGAAAAGAATTGCAGATTTTTCGGTGATTTTTGACGGGCGGTATTTCGGTGAAAAATCATCGTAGCGGAATGACAAAAATAGCATTTTGGAGCTCCAAGATTCTAGTTTTCCGTCCTTTCGGCCAAAAATTTTTAAAAGCCATGTTTTCAACGCAATCAAAGAAATAGCGCGGAAAAAAAAATTTATAAATTTTTAGCCTTTGTTTTCGATACCCCACGGGTTAGGAAAATTTTTTTCGGGTTAAACCATTATATGAATAGGACAGCTTGTTTATTTAGCTTCAATTTCCTTTTTTTAGGTTTTATCCACGACCATTTTTTGCGGAGATATCCGACATTAAATGAAAAAAGATCTTTTTTCTTCAATCGTCAATATCTCAGCAACCAATGATCTTACAGAAAATGGATGGGCAGTCTCGTAAACGGGAATAAATGTGCTATGAAATCCCATCAAAACATTTAAGAAAAAAAATTTATTTCCACCCAAAATATCGAATTGAAAACAGTTGAGAAAATCGACTTTTTCCTTGTTTTGGTAAATCGACCGCATTTTCACTAATATTAATGTGGAGGCTACGGCGCTTAGAGATTTTCATACCTCAATGTACCCCTAATAGCCCTGTGAAACGGCAAATCGATCCATCTAGCGGTTTTTTTTCCCGATTGATCAAAGCTTACGAAAGAATGAATGGAGCAAGATTTTCGTTTATAAAAATCTCGTAATCTTCATAAAGATGGAAAAATTAATTTTTCTTCACCTTTCTTCACAATTTTGTATCTGCTACTGGG